>PVJS01046703.1:0-15725 GCA_004027185.1 Glis glis
CTGCAAAAAAAAAAAAAACAAAGATGCACATTGGAAAAACGTCACTCATGTACTTTTCTGCAATGCGTAAATCCCCAGAGAGGAGAGGAAGTAATTGACCGAACCACAGAAGGCCTTTGGCTCTAACGTGAACGTGCAGGGCTGATGAGCTTCCTACTTCCAAGAAAGACGAGCCAGCCAGATTCTGCTGAGGTCTCAAATTTCAAAATATGGATATGTGAAAGGCAACTCAACACCCAATACAATGTAGCTAGAATATTCTTTTTTTTTGTGGTAATGGGGATTGAACCCAGAGACATTCTACCTCCGAGCTACACCCCCAGCCCTATTTTTTATTCTTTATTTTGAAACAGGGTCTCACTAAGTCACGGAGGGCTTCACTAAGTAGCTGAGCTGGCTGCGAACCCGGATCTTCCAGTCTTAGCCTCCCAAGTACTGGGATTACAAGCGTGCGCCACCATGCCTGGCTTAGAATATTCTCTTAAACATAATAGTTTTAATTTTTAAAAATTGTATCAGTTTCTAGTAACCCTAAGTAACCTGTTTTACATTGGAAAGAAGTCCAGATGATTATGGAAATTAAGAATTAGGGTCACTGCTGGGTTTTTTTTGGGGGGGGTATTTAAGATTGAACTCAGGGGCATTCTACCCTCAAACTACACCCAAGCTACTTTTTACTTCTTATTTTGAAACAGGGTCTCACTAAATTGCTGAGGCTGGCCTTGAACCTGCAATCCTCCTGTCTCAGACTCCCAAGTACTGGGATTATAGGTGTGCGCCACCACACCTAGTGGGTTACTGCTTTCAAGATTGCTTAGGAGGCTGAGACAGGAGGATCACAGGTTCAAGAACAGTCTCAGCAACGGAGTGAGACTCTCAACAACCTAGCAAGACCCTGTTTCAAAACAAAACAAAACAAAACAAAACAAAACAAAACAAAACAAAACAAAACAAAACAAAACAAAACAAAAACAATTGTGACTAAGCAGGGCCTGGTGGTGCACACCTGTCCTATATCCTAGTACTTGGGAGGCTAAAACAGGAGGATTGCAGGTTCCAGGCCAGCCTCAGCAACTTAGTGAGACCCTCAGCAACTTAGTGAAATCCTGTTTCAAAATAAAAAATAGAAAGGGCTGGGGGTGTAGCTCGGAGGTAGAGCGACCCTGGGTTCAATCCCCGGTAACAACAACAAAAAAAAGCTTTTAATTTTCTGTAGTGTCTTTTCTCTATAAAGATCATATATTAGGGACAATATTCGAGAGGATAAATGAACTATAAGAAAGAGAAATCGGTTACGTTTATCTCTAGTTTTCTACTTTAAAGTCCTTTTTAGTGAATGGAGACTGTTGGGCAGTGCTCCTGTAGCCATGTCCACGCCCAGGTGGGAGGTGGAGGTGCTGTGCTAGTCCAGCTAATCTGACCTCAAGGCTTCAGAACTTGGTCCGCAGCCAGGCGTGGTGGCGCACGCTGGGTTCAATCCCTAGTACTGTAAAAAAAAAAAACAACAAAAAAAACTGGGCAGCCTCGGCCAGCTGGCTTCCAATGATACAGTGTTGGTGGTGTTTTCTTAACTTGCTTTAGGCTTAAAACAAACAAACAAACAAACAATGACTCACTTGGTCATCTTTTTCATGTCAATCAATATAAATTTCTTTAAAATCTTTCTCTATGTCAAGCGTGGTGGCGCACACTTGTGATCCCAGTACTTGGGAGGCTGAGACAGGAGAATCGCAAATTCATTGCCAGCCTCAGCTACTTAGGCCCTCCACAACTTAGTGAGACCCTGTTTCAAAATAAAGAATAAAAAATAGGGCTGGGGGTGTAGCTCGGAGGTAGAATACCCCTGGGTTCCTCCCCCAGTACCGCAAAAAAACAAAAAACGAAAAACAAAAAACAAAACTTTCTCTCATAAAACTTTTAGGTCCTTCAAGAATTCTGTGATATAACACAGCATAATTACTAGCTATAATTGTAAATTAAAACAATGGGACCAGAGAGTATTTTTTATTCTAGGCATTGTATTGTTAACATTCAATAATGGTACATATCTTTGGGTCTACTGAAGGTCAAGGGGAAATCATATTACCCAGAGACCTTATGTAACTCTTTTTTATTTTTTATATTTGGGTGCTGGGGATTGAACCCAGGAGCCTTCTACCTCTATATCCCCAGCCTTTTTTGTTTTGTTTTTCTTTGTTTTTGCTGTGCTAGGGATTGAACCCAGGGCCATTCTACCTCCGAGCTACACCCCCAGTCCTATTTTTTATTCTTTTTTTTTTTTTTTGCGGTACCAGGGATTGAACCCAGGGACGTTCTACCTCCTAGCTACACCCCGGGCCCCATTTTTTTATACTTTATTTTGAAACCGGGTCTCACAAAGTTGCGGAGGACCTCACTAAGTAGCTGAGGCTGGCCGAGAACCTGGATCCTCTGGTCTCTGCCTCCCAAGTACTGGGATTACAAGTGTGCGCCACCACGCCCGGCTCTATTTTTTATTCTTTATTTTGAAACAGGGTCTCACTAAGTTGCGGAGGGCCTCACTAAGCAGCTGAGGCTGGCCGCGAACCCGGATCCTCCTGTCTCAGCCTCTCAAGTACTGGGATTACAAGCATGCGCCACCACGCCCAGCTTTGTTTTGTTTTTGAAACAGGGTCTTGCTAGGTTGCTGAGAGCCTATGTTGCTGAGGCTGGTCTTGAACTTGCAATCCTCCGGTCTCAGCCTCCCAAGTACTGGGATTACAGGTGTGTACCATCACACCCGGCTTCTTTCTCTTTCTTAATGGGTGTTGTGCAAAGCATACTCAAAAATCCTAAAAGCCATAAAGCACAGGGGTTGGGTGGTGAGGCTCAGGAGATGGGGCCACTAGACCATTTGCTATTGATCTAAATCCGGAAAGTGACAGAGACCGGTGGAAAGAGAAGAATTATCTTAAAACATAGTTTGATTTTGTTGATTTGTCATTCCCTTTGTTAAAATAACATAATTTTAAACTCTGAATTCATAAATGCTCCAGTGGAACTGAAAGCTCCCGGGGCAACTTTTATTTTCTCCAGTGTAGATTTTCCAAACTGTGGAAGTACCTTACCAGTATTTTTGATGCAACTCTGGTACCAGGACTTATGAATTCAATTCATTTCAACCCCACGAGCCTTTACAGCAGGCCTGCCATGTGCCAAGCCCCGCGCTCGGGTGGGGCGGAAGGGCTCCAGCCGACCTGCTGTGGAGCCGCGCTGGGCGGCTGTGGACGCTCACCTCGGCTCTCACTATCCTGTCCACGATGGTCTCCAGTGTCTCCAGCTTACTACACTTCACGACGCCTTCAAAGTACTGCGACCGGTGCTGCAGGGCCTGGGTCACCGTGATGTCTAGGTTATTGTACGTTTTCTCAGCAGCAAGGTTCTGTAACACAGTCGCAGGAGAACACTGTTCTGTCTCAATTCACATTAATGACTGAGCCTAGTACGTTTCGAGCAAGCGGATTCTCACAAACTGCTCCCTCCACACCCGGAGTCCTCGTCCCGGCTCGTGTGGTGCCACCAGTCCTGTTCTTTCACCAGCGTTTCAATCAGAATTACAGATTTCACGCGACAAGGAGCCCCTGGGTTATGAGGCAACTTTGTTGAATGGTGATGGCGTGTCCTGCCAAAGGCTCTTCCCCATTTTTAAGCTCTCCTGAATGCAGGAGCAGCATCTTTTGACAAGTAGACTACCGTTTGTAAAGGGTGACAAGTGCCCCAGAGGCAGGGCGCCTGCGTCAACGGGCTTTTCCAATGGGCTCCCCAGAGAGCAAGGCTTTTGCTGGGAAGGGTTTGGGGGACCCCTAGGACCAAGCAATCCTGGAGGAAGAACAGGCCTGCGAAGTCCCACAGGGCCTCAGGGTTCTGGTTCACTTTAGTGGGTCTCATCAGTCAGAATGTGAACGAACACTTTTTTTGGTATCTATTATGTTAAGCATAATAGGATGAACCAGAAGATTTGAGATAGCTGCAAAAGAATATTTAACACCAGGGCCAATATTGTAGCAAAAAATGGTGTGTGCCTTTGGGGCTTAGCAAGGTGTCTGTTTCCTTTCTTAGAAACAGTATAAAGCTCTAAGAAAGTGCTTTATAAATGCATGGGGGGAAGGAACATCAAATGGAAGGATGTAGCACCAACAATGAACCTGGGAGGTTTAAATCAGGGATTCAAATACAGGACTTAACTCTGTTTAACACATCACTTTTCTAATCAATTCACAATCTTGTTGAGAACAGTGGTTCCCAATCGGCGAGCGACAGAAGCATTTGCCAGGGGAGCCATGTGGTCAGGTGTGTACTGAGCACAGGCCTACAGGCACAGTGACCGCCATTCAGAACTGTGACCACTTAAAACATACACACATCTATAGTGATGGGTACAGTCTATAGATATTGAAAAGATAGTTATAACATGCTAATATATACTAATATGAAATTCACTGCTAAACCAATGAATATTTAAAGTATAATTACTATGGGGAGTCTAAGAGTTCTCTGAGATCCTCATTCTCAAAAAAAGTTAGGAATTATTAAATTAGGGAACAAGGGAAAAAACAGGTTTAATGAATAGGTTTTAAGATGCATTCTCAATGACAGGTTTAAAAAAATTAAAAATACTTACAATTACATCAAATTTGGAATAAATATCTACAACTTTTCCTAAAAATGAAAATATGTGTTAGAAAAAGATTTTAGGAACAAAAAATATATGACTCAATTTAAATCAGTCTTAACTAGGTAATTACTAAGGAATAAACACTGGTAAGTCATTAAAATAAACGTGTCTATTTGAAGATGGGCATGAAATCATATCTTAAAGGACATCTGAAAATAAGCCAGTTTAAAATTCTTATTTTCCTGCGTGCTCCCTGGGCTGCATGGATAAGCTGGATCTCACTGTTCCCTCCCCCACTCCTCAGACACACCACTTGTTTCACCGGGCTTTTACCCTCCGGAGACAGTCACTGAGGGTCAGCCGGGACCCGGGACGGCACACGGACCTGACTCATCCACCACGGGCAAAGCTGACACTCGTCTTTCCACAAATATGTTCAAGGCTCTGATGATGGGAGTGTCCGGGTGGATGTAGGCGATGCTGTGGTACGTCCCTATCCCGAGCTCGTCCAGGTTCTGCTTCAAGAAGGCAGGCTTTGGCATGTCAGACATCTAGGCAGGAAGACAGACGCGAGTGTTCCAGAGCCCAAACACACCCTCCGGATGTTCAAAGTCCAGATATGGATGAAAAACTAAGTCCGACCAATTACAGTTCATCTTTTCTAACCATCTGCTTGGGTGTCTCAACACAAAAAAGTGACATGCCAGAATTGTATCTTTCATTCCAACCAGTCTGTATGTCTCTGCTTATCTTTTTTTTTTTTGGTGTGTGTGTGGTACTGGGGATTGATTCTACCTTCAAATTATATCCCCAGCCCGATTTTATTTCTTATGTGGAAACAGGGTCTTACTAAGTTGCCAAGGCTGGCTTCAAACCTGCGATCCTCCTGTCTCAGCCTCCCAAGTACTGGGATTACAAGCATGCGCCACCACACCTAGCTTCTCTGCTTATCTTTATAGTGCAACATTCAAAGCATTAATATTGTTGACGTTTCTCCTTGTAGCCACTCACTAAAAAAGTGGGTAGAAGAAGGAATGACAGGTCTGTTGGGAGATTAAGACCTGTAAGCCACCAGGAACCGAACCCTTATTTTTACTTATTCACATTAAACTCTGGGCCCTGCTGGTGAGCTGAATGATATTTATGAAGAACCCACACGTTTCCAAGCCCGAGGCACCTGACAGCCTGCGCCTAGCTGCTAAGCCAGTCCTCGCTCCATCCCGCCGCCTACCCTGAGCGCTCCTCGGAGGGCTCCAAGTTTTGACTATTAGGAACAAAGAATAAGCCAGCTCAACAGAATCCAAAGAACCTTAAAAAATTAATGTTCTTTCTCATGGGCTGTTTTAAAGGAGGAGGGATACGTTGGAAGAGAAAAGTGTAGGATCATGTTTGACTATAACAAAGGAAGGTCTACGGGTTCAAAGATCCACCTTTTATAAAGGGTATAGTTGATTCCGTCCTCCTGGTGTACCTTATAATTATCAGGAAAAGATGAACAATTAGAAGAAACAAAATGTTCAAGTCAAAGTTCATCAATATTCAAATCATGAGACTCCTAGAAATTTAGAGAAAAAAAAAAAAAGAAAGAAAGACCTATTAGGTCATCTCATCCATCTCAATACAGGATCTTCCCTGTTCTACACTCTAAATTCGGGCAAATTGTCAAAGCTCTCAAAGGGTAACATTACTTTTCCTCAGAAAACGATCTCATCAATTTAGTAAAAATCAGGCGCTGATGTTTCTTCATTTAAATTCTGTATTTTTATTTGAGAACCTCTAGCTGAATATTCTAGTAGCATGATTTTAATTACCATATTGGCCCAAATATAAGGCAGTAAGTACTGGGCAGAGGCAAGCCCCTCTATTTTTTTTTTTTTTTGGTACTTGGGATTGAGCCCAGGGGCATTCTACCTCTGAAATACACCCCCAGGCCTATTTTTATTCTTCATTTTGAAGCAGGGTCTCACTAAGTTGCGGAGGGCCTCACTAAGTAGCTGAGGCTGGCTGTGAACCTGTGATCCTCCTATCTCAGCCTCCCAAGAACTTGGGATTACAAGTGTGTGCCACCACACCTGGCTAAGCCCCTCTTCTTTCTATCTATCTATCATCCATCCATCCATCCATCCATCCATTATCTATCTATCTATCTATCTATATCTATCTATCTATCAATCATCTTTTGTGGTACTAGGGATTGAACCCAGGGGCATTCTACCTCTGAGCTGTACCCCCAGCCCTATTTTATTCCTTATTTTGAGACAGGGTCTCACTAAGCTGCGGAGGGCTTCACAAGTTGCTGAGGCTGGCTTTGAACCTGCGATCTTCCTGTCTCTGCCTCCCAAGTAGTGGGATTACAAGTGTGTACCACAATGCCCGGCTGCCCCTCTATTTTTATAGAGGAGAAAACACTGAGGTCTCTCTGCAAAGAGACCATCTCGCACCTTCTCTCCTGTGTGGCAGTGTGGCAGAAGAGGGTCCAGGCCTGGGAGCTGGGAGAGACTCTGGGGCTGCAAGCCATGCATGACCTGTGTGACTGTGCCCAGCCTCCTGGGGTGCCAGAGGCTGTGAACGTGGTGACCAATCGGAGCGCTCAGCTTGGACGCTGGCTCTACCCTCGGCCAAGTCACTTAACCTGGCTGAGCTGCATCACCTACAGAGTGAGATTAAATACAATACCTACCCCACAGGCGGCGTGAGGATGAGAGGCAGCATGTGCAGGCCTAGTGGACCGTGTCAGTGGTAATCCACTCTCACAGTTAGTGCTATTTAAAATTATTATTATTATTTTTTTTTTTTGCAGTACCGGGGATTGAACCCAGGGGATTCTACCTCCGGGCTACACCCCCAGCCCTATTTTTTATTCTTTATTTTGAAACAGGGTCTCACTAAGTTGCGGAGGACCTCACTAAGTAGCTGAGGCTGGCCGCGAACCTGGATCCCCCGGTCTCAGCCTCCCAAGTACTGGGATTATAAGCATGCGCCACCACGCCCGGCTTGAAATTATAACTGTAAGGATTTATAAGCTATGAACCTGGCACATGTGGGCTCTGAAAACAGCGTCCTTCTACCCCACACTCCATTCCTGTGAAACGTCACAGGAATGCTGCCTCATCCCCGGATTACAAGCTCATACACATTTTTTTTTGTGTGGTGTTGGGTATTGAACCCACAGGCACTCTACCTCTGAGCTACACACCCAGCACTATTCTATTTTGAAACAGGGTCTCGCTAAGTTGCTGAGGGTCTAAGTTGCTGAGGCTGGCTTCAAACCTCTCATCCTCCTGTCTCAGCCTCCCAAGTACTGAGATTACGAGTGTGTGCTGCCGTGCCTGGCTTGATAACACAATATTGATACACCCCTCATTTTTTTTTTCCTAGTTTGTCTATTTAACTTCATGTTTCTTTTTGGTAAATTGCTCTTCTCCTCCCTATCTTATTTCCTAGCACTTATTTAACCATAAGTATTATTTATATATGCAAACTCTTAAGATACAGGACTGGTTTGATCTGTAAGGCGGTTCTCCTAATCACTAACCCCTCCCTGCTTCTGTCAGCAAAAGTGGCCCCCGAAGGCGGGGCAGGAGCTCTGGCCCTGGGCTTCACACCAGCCCGAGATTTTAGTTCCTTTGGTGAAGCCGTGAAGAAGAAAGTGGGAGAGCTACTCTGAAGTCGATTTTTAATATTTTCTGCCTTCTTTACAAAAAATGACTTCAAATGACCTCCTCTGCACCACTAATGCCTCTTACTGTTCTCTCTGACCGATTACTAATAACCTCAAATTTCACGCAGGAAACTAAAGGGAGACAAAGAAGCCTCCGTCTGCCCTTGGCCCTCCTGAGCCTCTTTTAATGCCGCCCACCAAGGAGGGTCTCAGCTTGGGCAGACCGGCTTGTTTCAGAAGCACTTGAGAAAACCTACGGTCAGGAGAAGCCTGATTTGGACCAACATGGTATTCTCTTGCCAAAATTCCATTTGCTTTGGGATTTCCTATTACTGCTGTGGTGTTTCATAGTGAGATAGAAGAGTATTTTTTGAACATGTTTCTTACACCACCACACCAATAAAAGTATCAGGAAGCAATTTTTGCCCTAAATACTGGCTCAGTTTATCTTGTAGAGCAGTTCTTAAAATTAGATGGATTTGCAAACTGTTTTAGTTCCCCCTGGACAAATATTAGGTGATAAATTTGTTCTAATTTAGGTGAATTCCAAGTTGATACTGGTATCAGAAAGTGATTGCTTTTTAATTTGAATCAACTTTGAACATGTACAATTCAAATAGTAATAAGTTGAGAAACTAAAGTTTAGAAATGGAGACCTCAAAACTAACAATTTCTTCTATTGAGATTAACAGCAGCCAATTTACTTGAAGTAAATGAAAGTAAATGCAACTACATTATTAGAAACACTAGCAGCTACTTACAAAGAGCTGGAGGAACTTGAGGATTCTTTTGTGGGTCAGTATATAAAGTGCGTTCCCACTGACGGGATCAATGACTGGCAATCTGTGGATTTTATTTTTGATCAACGAGTATACAGCATCGAAGAGGCTGCGGGAAAAGCCAGTAAAGTTGTTAGGAGGCTTTAAGAAAAAAACAGAAACCCTTGGACCACCACAGCGTTCAACATCCCAGTGTTTTTATGTTACCATAATAAAAGGCTTATCAACTAAAAACAGCGTTTAAGGAAAAGTTTTACATTGGAGATCTCAGAAAACTGTTTTCCATAATCAGTGATATATCTCAAATACAAGAGTGAGCTACAAATCTCTGCGAGAACTTTCTCAACATTGTGCTCAGTGGTTTTGTCGAAAGAGGACAAGACCTAAACCCTTTGAGACTAGTGATCTCGGAGCAGAGGGGAGGCGGGCGGCGGCCCTGGGTGGGAGCTGGTGGCCGCCCAGTGTCAGCCCTGCCAGTGGACTGGACGCGCCTCCCCTCTGCGCTGCTCACTGTCCCTGATGCGACTGTCACCAAGAAGGCTGCTGGGTGTATCTTCCTGTCAGGATTTGGAAATAAGATAATACAAATAAATATTTTACCTCTTCGCTCTAGTGGATTTGAGTTTTAAATGTGTCTTCTAGACTAACCTTTTTTTTTCGGTACTGGGGATTGAACCCAGGGGCATTGTACCTCCAAGCTACACCCCCAGCCCTATTTTTTATTCTTTATTTTGAAACAGGGTCTCACTAAGTTGTAGAGGGCCTCACTAAGTAGCTGAGGCTGGCCGCGAACCCAGATCCTCCGGTCTCAGCCTCCCAAGTACTGGGATTACAAGCGTGCGCCACCACGCCCGGCTTAGACTAACCTTTTTGATGCAAGCCTTCTAGGATGGTTGTGACTCGAATCAGGACCCAGGGGGTGTTGTTCCACTGCAGTTCAAGGGCTCTACCCTCTCAGGTTGAGTAGGATGGGGTGAGCCTGAGCCTGGGTCATTTTAACCCGCTCCCTAGACTGACCTTGCACAGGCCTCTGGCTGTTCAACACTGCTCAGCAAGACTGACTTCCTGGTCCATTATCAACCCGTTGGGCGAATAATGGTGTGATTTCTCTCCTCTCTCTTTTAATGTGGCACTGGGGATTGAACCCAGGGGCATTCTACCTCTGAGCTATACTTCCAGCCCTATTTTATTTTTATTTTGAAACAGGGTCTCCCTAGGTTAATGAGAGTCTCACTATTTGCCGAGGCTGGCCACCAACCTGCAATCCTCCTGTCTCAGCCTCCCAAGTACTGGGATTACAAGTGTGTGCCACCATGCCTGGTTAATGACTTAGCAAGACCATTTCAAAAGAAAAATAAAGCCAAATATGGTGACGCACACCTATAATCTCAGTACTTGGGAGGTCCTGATACGGGTCAGAACCATCCTAGAAGACTTGCATCAAAAAGGTTAGTCTAGAAGACATTTTTTAAAAACTCAAATCTACTAGAGCAAAAAAGTAAAATATTTATTTGTATTATCTTATTTCCAAATCCTGAAGTCCCTAACTAATGAATTTAGTATCTGGAGTTAAGGAAGTTGGCCCCAACTAGACTGGAGAACATGATTTTATTATTTTTTTTGTGCTACTGGGGATTGAACCCAGAGGCATTCTACCTCTGAGCTACACCCCCAGCCCTATTTTATCTTATTTTATTTATTTTTTGCGGTACTGGGGATTGAACCCAGGGGCATTGTACCTCCAAGCTACACCCCCAGCCCTATTTTTTGTTCTTTATTTTGAAACAGGGTCTCACTAAGTTGTGGAGGGCCTCACTAAGTAGCTGGGGCTGGCCGCGAACCCGGATCCTCCGGTCTCAGCCTCCCAAGTACTGGGATTATAAATGTGTGCCACCATGCCCAGCTTTATTTTTATTTTTCATTTTAATTTTTTTTTTTGGTACTGGGGATTGAACCCAGAGGCATTCTACCTCCAACCAACACTCCCAGACTGATTTTATTTCTTATTTGGAAACAGGGTCTCACTAGGTTGCTGACAGCCTAGCTGAGTTGCCGAGGCTACCTTTGAACCTGCGATCCTCCTGTCTCAGCCTCTCAAGTACTGGGATTACAAGTGTGCACCACCACACCTGGCTTATATTTTAAATTAAAAAATATATTTTTTAACTGGGTGTGGTGGTGCGTGCTTGTAAACCCAGTACTTGGGAGGCTGAGACCGGAGGATCCGGGTTCGCGACCAGCTTCAGCTACTTAGTGAGGCCCTCCGCAACTTAGTGAGACCCTGTTTCAAAATAAAGAACAAAAAATAGGGCTGGTGTGTAGCTTGGAGGTACAATGCCTCTGGGTTTAATCCCCAGTACCAAAAAAAAAATATATATATATATATTTTGGTGTGTGGTACTGGGGATTGAACCTAGGGGGGGCATTCTGCCTCTGAACTATGCCCACAGCCCTATTTTATTTTTTATTTTGAACAGGATTTCACTAAGTTGCAGAGGGCCTCGCTAAATTACTGAGGCTGGCCATGAACCTGCAATCCTCCTGTGTCAGCCTCCCAAGTACTGGGATTACAGGTGTGCACCACCATGCCTGGCTTTATTTTTATTTTGAAATGAACCTTCAATCCTCCTGACTCAGCCCTTGCTAAATTGCTGAGGCTGGCCTTGAACCTTTGATCCTCCTGACTTAGCCTCTCAAGTACTGGGATTATAGGCATGAGAACAGTTTGTTTCTATTTATCTATCTATCACGGTAATATAATAGATAAATCAGAATGAATAAAAATAGGAAAACAAGCTACAAGTTTACCTTGCATCTGGAGAGATATTCACTAAAGGCTTAAATGTTTCTTGTAAATAAAGCTCTGTATTTATAAAAAGAAAATATGTAGTTAGTAACATATTTGCTGTATGCAATTATCACATAAATTCCATTTACAGATAATTAGAAGAATAAAAATCCACACCAAAAGAAGTTTACCCAAAAACTACTGTGTCAATTACAGTTATGGCTGTTTTAGACAACTTCAACTGTTCTCAGGATGTTACCTTTGAAGAAAAATTAAATATTTAAAAAATAATACTTTATTAGATGTTTATAACATCAGAAAAAAATTTAAGAAATCTGATAAAAGAGTCATACCAGCAGAGGTCACTAGAATGCTATCAAGTTAATATTACCCTTAAGAAATGAAGCATTTACAAAATCCTTTGAAAGAGATTTTTATAACTTGTAAGGTAAAATCAATTAATAGCAAACTTTGTTCTTGGAATGTTTTTGTTTTATTTTACTAAATTAATGCTCAAACTTACTTGGGAATCTTACTAGCACACAGAGGTTTTCTTTGTAAAGATGTCAACTCTAATTCATTTGCTTTGCTGAGGTTTGTGTATAGAAGGCATCGAAGAATATCCTGGCACTATTACTTCTACCAAATACTATGTATGAAATATGCAAAGACTCTTAAACCTTGGCCAACAGGACTTGTATATGATCATTTGATAAGAAGCATGGATCTTGGCGTTAAGTTATATAATGACTTCATAACAGGTCATATGGAGCCCATGTTGACTTAATTTAGATTGGCTTGATAAAACCATAAGAAATCAAATATAAAGCTGGGCGTGGTGGCGCATGTTTGTAATCCCAGTACTTGGGAGGTGAAGACTAGAGGATCCGGGTTCGCGGCCAGCCTCAGCTACTTAGTGAGGCCCTCTTCAACTTCGTGAGACCTGGTTTCAAAATAAAGTATAAGAAAATAGGGCTGGGGGGGGGGTAGCTCGGAGGTAAAACGCCCCTGGGTTCAATCCCCAGTACCGCAAAAAAAAGAAAAAAAAATAGAAATCAAATATAACACTCAATGACACTTGTAACTCATGGAATTAAAAGGATCCACAGAACTTTCCAGAACTCTTAACAATGTTCAGATTTCTCAGTCGCTATTACTATCAAGCACATTATGGAAACTTTGAAATTTTCCTTTCTGTTGGTTCTTCTATTTTTGTTACTGGGGATTGAAGCCAGGGGCATTCTACCTCCGAGCTGCACCCCTGGCCCTTTTAATTTTTTTATTTTGAAACAGGGTCTTGCTAAATTACCGCGTGTACTGGGATTACAGGTGTGGTGGCAAAACACACCTGCAAAATAACTTAGTGAAACAGGGTCTCACTAAGTTGCAGAGGGCCTCACTAAGCAGCTGAGGCTGGCTGCGAACCTGGATCCTCCGGTCTCCACCTCCCAAGTACTGAGATTACAAGCGTGTGCCACCACACCCGGCTGGTGAAACAAGAATTTAAAAAATAATCCCATTGCAGAAAAGAGTGTTATGATTGCAAAGGGTGAACTGCGATGCAACTAAACAAAAGAGAGGGTTTCTGAAGTTACGGACATCTGATCCAAACCATCTAGTTCAAGGTTTACTTGTTCTGTGTTTCACCATAATTTGTAAAGCAATAACAAAGCATAGCTGGGCGTAGTGGTGCACACCAGTAATCCCAGTACTTGGGAGGCTGAGATAGGATTGCAGGTTCGAGGACAGCCCCAGCAATGTAGCAAGAACCTCTTCAGTAACTTAGTGAGACCCTGTTTCAAAAAAAGAAAAGAAATAATGAAGTTGAAATCAGAACAGATGCAGGCAGACCTCTGGCTCATCTCCTAGGCAAAGCAGATTTTTTTTTTCAGCACTGGGTTGAACCCAGCTACACCCCCAGTCCTATATTTTATTCTTTATTTTGAAACAGGGTCTCACTCAGTTGCAGAGGGTCTCACTAAGTAGCTGAGGCTGGCTGTGAACCTGCGACCCTCCTGTCTCAGCCTCCCAAGTACTGGGATTACAAGTGTGCGCCACCATGCCCGGCTTCGTTTTTCTGAGCAGGGGTTGGTGACCCTTTCTCTGTTCTAGCACAGAAGGGGAGCTCCCTTCACGCAGGGCTCTATTGCATTTTTCTTTTTGGTAGTATTGGGGATTGAACCCAGGAACATTCTACCTACAAGCTACACCCCCAGCCCTATTTTTTATTTTTTATTTTGAAATGGTCTCACTAAGTTGCAGAGGGCCTCACTAAGTAGCTGAGGTTGACCGCGAACCGGGATCCTCCGGTCTCAGCCTCCCAAGTACTGGGATTACAAGTGTGCGCCACCACACCCAGCTCTGCAAAGTGGATTTTTGAGGGTGATTTAGTGGTCAGCTCATCACCTATGTCTCCAACCCTGGTACAAGGAGGCCCAGCATGCTGTCCATTACCCAGAGCAGGCAACCCCAACAGCACAGCACACTCTCCAAATGAAGACAGAAATTGACAGAATTTTTTTTTTTTAATGGTACTGAGGATTGAACCCAGGGGATTCTACCTCCGAGCTACACTCCCAGCCCTATTTTATTTTATTTTTTTTGAAATGGGGTCTTGCTAGGTTGATGAGAGTCTCACTACTTGCTCAGGCTGTCCTCGAACCTGTGATTCTCCTGTCTCAGCCTCCCAAGTACTGGGATTACAGGCGTGCGACCCCACACCCGGCTAGAATGTTTGGACTAACGTGTTATTAAGGAGAGAGGAAAGGACCTGTGGGATTAACAGATATTTTATACACTAAGTGCAACATTCTCTCCAGGTTATGAAAAAATTTAGCACCCAGTCATGCTTACCCCGCCATGTTTCAATCTTATGTTCTTCTAATTCATAAATTTGTACCTGTAAATAAAAAAGTTTCCTATTTACAAGTGTTGACATATACAATATAGGAACAAATAAATTACTTGGAAAACGAAATAAAACATAGCTTTCATAATAGCATTTTTCTGTTTATAATTAGAAAATGAGGGGGAAATATGGAAAAAAGTACCTTTAAATACACACACACACACACACACACACACACACACACACACACACATTTTTTTTGGTACTGGTGACTGAACCCAGGGGCATTCTACCTCTGAGCTACACCCTCAGCCCTATTTTATTTTTATTTTGAAACAGGCTCTCACTAGGTTGATGAGAATCTCCCTACTTGCTGAGCTGTCCTCAAACCTGTGATCCTCCTGTCTCAGCCTCCCAAGTACTGGGATTATAAGCGTGCACCACCACGCCTGGCTTACCTTTAAATATTAAGAAAAGCTTTGGCTGTATATTTAGAGCTAACTGCTTTTTTAGAAATTTTGATTTAATAAACTACTGCTGAGATTTGTTATATAGTATTTGGCTGGACTTTCTCAAAATTTATCCATTTAAAAATCATACTTGTAGTCGGGCATGGTGGCGCATGCCTGGAATCCCACTACTTGGGAGGCTGAGATAGGAGGATCGCAGGTATGAGGACAGCCTCAGTGAGTAGTGAGATCTTGTTTCAAAATAAAAATTAAAAAATAGGGCTGGGAGCCGGGCGTGGTGGCGCATGCTTGTAATCCCAGTACTTTGGGAGGTGGAGACCGGAGGATCCGGGTTCGCGGCCAGCCTCAGCGCGCATGCGCGTGCGATCAATCTCTCTCTCTCTCCTCTCTCCTCTCTCCTCGCTCTCTCTCTCTCTCTCTCTCTCTCTCTCTCTCTACCTAGCGAGGCCCTCCGCAACTTCGTGAGACCCGGTTTCAAAAAATAAAGCATAGAAAAAATAGGGCCGGGGACGTGGCGCGGAGGTAGAACGCCCCTGCGTTCAATCC
>PVJS01046704.1:0-15725 GCA_004027185.1 Glis glis
CCCGGGATTGAACGCAGGGGCGTTCTACCTCCGCGCTACGCCCCCGGCCCTATTTTTTTTATGCTTTATTTTGAAACCGGGTCTCACGAAGTTGCGGAGGGCCTCACTAAGTAGAGAGAGAAAGAGAGAGACAGGGAGAGAGAGAGCGGGAGCTGAGGCTGGCCGCGAACCAGGATCCTCCGGTCTCTGCCTCCCAAGTACTGGGATTACAAGTGTGCATCAACATGCCTGACTCGAAATATATATGTGTATATATATATATATATATATATATATATATATATATATATATATATTTGCAGTACTGGGGATTGAACCCAGAGGCATTCTACCTTTCTACCTCCGAGCTACACCCCCAGCCCTATTTTTTATTCTTTATTTTGAAACAGGGTCTCACTAAGTTGTGGAGGGCCTCACTAAGTAGCTGAGGCTGGCTGCAAACCTGCGATCCTCCTGTTTTAGCCTCCAAGTACTGGGATTACAAGTGTGCGCCACCACATCCGGCAAGAATGCTAATCATTTTTGAAGTTGATTTTTTTTTTTTTTGGTGGTACTGGGGATTGAACCATTGAACCCAAGGGCATCCTACCTCCAACCTATACCCCAGCCCTATTTTATTTTTATTTTGAAACAGGGTCTCACTAAGTTGTGGAGGGCCTAAATTGCTGAGGCTGACAGTGAACCTGACATCCTTCTGTCTCAGCTTCCCAAGTACTGGGATTACAAGTGTGCATCACCACGCCGGGCTCTTGAAGTTGATCTTGAATTCAGCAACTTTGCTCTTTTACTAGTCCTAGTCCTAATGTTATATCTATTGGATTATTTATCTTTTGGATTTTCTACATAGACAATCATATTGTCTGAAAATCTGGATTTTTTCCTTTCCAAATTCTTAAGTTTCATTACCTTTATTTCTTTCTATTGTAGATTGAATCATAAATTGCTGATGTTGGGCATCTTGTAACCTAAAAATTGGCAGTTTCATTTCAGTTAACGCACTGCCTAGAATCTCTAGCTTAATGTTGAATAAAAATAGTGCAAAAAGACATCCTTGTCTAAGTCTGGACTTTGATGGAAACTGCTTCTAAAGTTTTACATTAAGTCTGATAATTGCTACAGGTTTATTAGGTTAAGAAAGCTAGTTTGTTAATAATTTGCATAGAATGAGTAATTTGTTAAAGTAATATATTACATTAATGAATTATCGGACGTTGACTCAACCTTATATTCTAGGGATAAAACATACTTTGCCACTATGCGTTAATTTTTGTGTATGCACTGCTATATTCAATCTGAATTATTTTATCTAGAATTTTAGAATCTATGTTCACAATAGGTAATAGCTAACATTTATTAGGTTTTATATGTCCCAGGCTCATTAAGGTGCTTTTCATTAATTATTTCTTTTTTTTTTTTTTGCGGTCCCGGGGATTGAATGCAGGGGCCTTCTACCTCCACGCTACACCCCCGGCCCTATTTTTTTATACTTTATTTTGAAACCGGGTCTCACGAAGTTGCGGAGGGCCTCACTAAGGAGAAAGAGAGAGAGACAGAGACAGAGAGAGAGCTGAGGCTGGCCCCGAACCCGGATCCTCTGGTCTCCGCCTCCCAAAGTACTGGGATTACAAGCATGCGCCACCACACCCGGCTTTCATGAATTATTTCATTTCATCCTAGAAGGCTTATTGTTATGGTTATTCTCCCCTCCCTCACCCCACCCCCTTTTTTTGTACCAGGGATTGAATCCAGGGGCATTTTACCTCTGAGCTACACCCCCAGACCTTTTAATTTATTTTTATTTTTATTTTGAAACAGGGTCTCCCTAAGTTGCTGAGGCTGACTTTGAACTTGCAATCCCTCTTGTGTCAACCTCACAAGTACTAGAGCCAGGCTCCCCTTTTAAATATGAAGGAATTAAGACACAGAGAAGTCAACTCACTTTCTCAAGGTCACATAAAAGATAGGTAATGGCACCAGAATACAAGTCCAGATGGCCTGGCTTCAGAGGCTTTGCACTAACCACTACTCCATGCTATCTCCTCGTGTTACAGACCCAAAGGCAAAGCCAGGCACGGTGGCGCACACTTGGAATCCCAGGACTTGGGAGGCTGAGACAGGAGGATTGCAGGTTCGTGGCCAGCCTCAGCTACTTAGTGAGGCCCTGTTTCAAAGTAAAGAATAAAAAATAGGGCCGGAGCCGGGCGTGGTGGTGCACACTTGTAGTCCCAGTACTTGGGAGACTGAGACCGGAGGATCCGGGTTCACAGCCAGCCTCAGCTACTTAGTGAGGCCCTCCGCAACTTAGTGAGACCCTGTTAAAATATAAAGAATAAAAAATAGGGCTGGGGGTATAGCCCAGAGGTAGAATGCCCCTGGGTTCAATCCCCGGTACCGCCAAAAAAAATAGGGCTGGGATGTAGCTTGGAAGTAGAATGCCCTTGGGTTCAGTCCCCAGCTCCGCAAAAATAAATAAATATATAAATAAATAAACAAACAAACAACCCCAAAGGCAGAGTGATCTATAATGTACTTTTCTTGCATATCCTCTAGAAACATGTCATCTGGAATGTTTTCTGGTTTCTTTATCTTATTGGCTATCTTTTTTTAGTCTTCAATTGTTTCATATGTTTTCAAATATTGGCTTATAAACTTATTTTTCTTTTTTATAAAATGTGGAATTTATAGAAGAAATGCAAGTACCATACAATTTATTCCCCCTGCATTATTTGAAAGTATATAGCCAGGCGTGGTGGCGCAGGCTTGTAATCCCAGGGAAGCTGAGACCAGAGGATCCGGGTTCGCGGCCAGCCTCAGCTACTTAGTGAGGCCCTCCGCAACTTAGTGAGACCCTGTTTCAAAATAAAGAATAAAAAATCAGGCTGGGGGTGTAGCTAGGAGGTATAATGCCCCTGAGTTCAATCCCCAGTACTGCAAATAAAAAAAAAAAAAGAAAGTATATTTACTACAAGATATGCTCCTGTCATCTTGGAATACTTTGCTGAGCATTACCTACAAGCAAAGATATTCTCCTATATAGCCGAAATACAGACTTCAATGACAGATGTTTCAATAACATCGATACATCTAATCCTCAAACTTCATTCAAGTTTTACCAGTTGTCCCAGTAAAGTCCCGTATAGCAAAGGGATCCCTTTCAGAATCACATTTCATTTAATTGGGATAGCTCTTTGGTTTCTTTTTTTAAATTTATTTTTATTTATTTATTTTTTTGGAACTGGGGATTGAACCCAGGGGCATTCTACCTCCGAGCTACACCCCCTAGTCCTATTTTTTATTCTTTATTTTTTTTTATTATTCTTTATTTTGAAACAGGGTCTCACTAAGCTGCGCAGGGCCTCACTAAGTAGCTGAGGCTGGCCATGAACCTGCAATCCTCCTGTCTCAGCCTCCCAAGTACTGGGATTACAAGCATGTGCCACCATGCCCTCTGTGGTCTCTTTCAATCAGGAACAGTTCCTCAGGCTCTCTGTAGCTTTCATAACTTGGACACTTTTTTAAACACCCAGTAATTTTGTAGAACACCTCTTTATCTGGGTTTGTCTGATGTATCCTCATGGAAGCCATACATCTTTGGCAGAAATATCACAAAAGTGATCCTGTGTCCTTCCTATTGCATCCTTTCAGGTGGTTCCCAATTTTGATTTGCCTCACTGAATTCTTTTTCTAACAGAGAGGTAAAAAATCTACCATCAGTCTTATTGGGCTATAAATCAAGTCTGTGGTGGGGCTGGTGCCCGTTGGAGGTTCCAGGTAAGATCCCTTCCTTGCCTCTTCTAGCTTCTAGAAGATGCCTTGGCATCCTTGGCTCATGGCCACATCACTCCAATGTCTCCTTCCATCTTCACATCACCTTCTCCCTCTCTGATACCCTCTCCCTCTTATACAGACCCCTCTGGCTGGGCGTGGTGGGGCATACTTGTAATCCCAGTACTTGGGGCGCCGAGACAGGAAGATCCAGGTTCGCAGCCAGCCTCAGCTACTTAGTGAGGCCCTCCGCAACTTAGTGGGACCCTGTTTCAAAATAAAGAATAAAAAATAGGGCTGGGGGTGTAGCTTGGAGGTGGAATGCCCCTGTGTGAACCCAGTACCACAAAAAAAGAAAATAAATAAAGACCCCTCTGGCTAATTGGCACCCTCCCTGATAATCCAGGACAATCTTCGTGTCCACATAATCACATCTGCACAGCCCCTCTTGCTGTATAACATAATATTCACAGGCTCTGGGACTAGGATGTGGACACCATGGGGGGGCATTATTCAGTCTACCACAGGTGGTGTTTGCCAGGCTTCTTTGTACAGTTAACTTTTTTTTTTTTCATAAGAACTTTGTGGGGAGGTACTTTGAAACTCTAAGTATTCCATTTCTTATCAAACTTTCAACTATTTGCTTACTTTGGTATAGATTCATAGTTCTTTCTTTTATTCGATGAGTTTTTGTTTTGTTTTGTGGTACTGGGGATTGAACCCAGGGGCATTCTACCTCTGAGCTACACCCTGGCCCTATTTTTTATTCTTTATTTTGAAATGGTCTCACTAAATTGTGGAGGGCCTCACCAAGTAGCTGAGTCTGGTCGCAAACCTGTGATCCTCCTGTCTCAGCCTCCCAAGTACTGGGATTATAGGCATGCACCACCATGCTCAGCTATTCAATGAGTTATAATGCATCACTATCATTATTTCAATGCTCAAGTTGCCCCAGATTTGGTCAGTGGAGCCCCTTAAGGGCTCTCTATGTCCCTTACTTTCTGGCAGAAGTATAAGCTATGTTGGACAAGTACTGCATTTTCTCTCCCCCCTTCTCCTCCCACCTTTGCTCGCCTAACCCTTATAGTTTTTTTGTTTGTTTGTTTGTTTGTTTTTTGGCAGTATTGAGGATTAAACCCAGGGACATTCTACCTCCGAGCTACACCCCCAGCCCTATTTTTAATTCTTTATTTTGAAACAGGGTCTCACTAAGTTGCAGAGGGCCTCACTAAGTAGCTGAGACTGGCCGTGAACCTGCGATCTTCCTGTCTCAGCCTCCCAAGTACTGTAACCCTTATAGTTTTGCAGTTGCCCCAGGTTTCACAGCATTCTCCAGCTCCCATCCTGTGGCATGTTGGAGATAATACACATCCTGGAAAGTCAGGGCTACAAATAACCAAATAGGAGCAGGCTCCCCTGCACCCACTCCAGCATCCTTCCAGGGACTGGGGTACACTCCAGCTCCCAGCTTCTAGCCAAATGTCTGTTAGCTGCCCTCCCTTTATGCCAAAGGACCTGCCATTGCCTTTGGCATCCAAAGCCCAGCAGGTCCCAGGCTTTAGCCTACCAACACTTTGATTTCTTTTTTGGTTTTGGTTCATGGAGACGATGGTCTTATTTGCAGCCTGGTTATGTCTTTTTGGTTTACACTGTATATCTCACCTCTTATTGCTGCAGTAGAGAAGAAGGGAAGGAAGGATACACTCAAAACTAAATTCTCCAAACCATCCCCAAGGGGAAGTCAGCTCCATTTCAACAGTATTTTTTTAAGCTCATATGTCAATATGTCCTTATAGCAAAAAGGCACTGGAGGTAGTAATATGAAAGCAAGACTGACAGGCCTGGAGAGAAGGTGACAAAGCTGCTTTTTTGGTAATCATTCCTCCGGACCCTACCCTTCCCATCCTGTTTCCCAGTTGCAAGATTGGCCTCTTAGCTGGAAGCATGGTGGCATAAGCCATAATCCCAGTACTTGGGAGGCTGAGACAGGAGGATCACAGGTTCAAGGCCAACCTCAGCAACTTAGCTGAGACTCTGTTTCAAAATAAAAAATAAAAAGGGCTGGGGGTGTGGCTCAGAGACAGAATGACACTGGGTTCAATCTCCAGTACCAAAAGAAAAAAAAAAAAGCCCCTTGAGGCCTAGATAGAAGAGAAGGGGGTCTGGAGGAAGGAGAGACCCTTTTGGCTCAAGACTGCGCCTGCCCTGTGTTGTCCTTCAACCCCAAGGGAATGCTACTGATTCCAAAACTTAGCGAGGGCCACCAGGCCCCTGGCCTGAAGAGAGGTGTGCCTGCTCCCTGCGTCACCTGAGCTGCCTCTGGTTGTAAGTCCCAAGGGAGAGGACAGCAGCCAGCCTACTCTGACCCCAGTCTGTCCCTTCCTCTGCTCCCTGCCCCACTGCCCAACCTGGGTAAGGGACCCTTAGCTATGTCACACTCTCCTAAGCGTCGGGAAGCACCCAGGCCAGCCGGGCGGAACCTCTGCGGTCAGTCGAGGACAGCGGGCCGCGCCCCGCCCCCGGCTCTCCCGCCCCGCCCCCGCCCCCGGCTCTCCCGCCCCGCCCCCGCCCCCGGCTCTCCCGCCCCGCCCCGCCCCAGAGTGGGCGGGGCTGACAGAGCAGACAGGGCGGGGCGCGCGGGGCTCTCTGCCGGGTCCTAGTGCCCGCCGCTGCCGCGCCTCAGACCTCCAGGACCTGGACCAGCGCTCGCTCGCCTGGTCGCGGTTCTCCAGAGCCCGGTGATCCCACAGCTGAGCTCGTGGTGGCTGCCACCCCGATCCCCATCCGCCATGAGGAGCGCACATCCACTGGTCCTTTTCTCCCTGGTCGTGCTCTGCGGGCGCGGTAAGTTCTTTTCGGGGAAGGAGGGAGGGCGCCTGGGTCGGGCTGAGCGGGTCGGGACTGGCCACCGAGGGAGGGAACCGAAGGTGCCCGGGCGGGGGAGGGGCGGGGAAGGGGCCCGAGCTGTCCCGGCTGAGGGGCGTGGGCGGGGCTGAGCCCACTGGCCGGGCGGCGGGGGCGGGCCTGGGTGGGTGGGTCTCGAGGTTTGGGGTGGGGGCCACCTCTCCTCTGCGCGGCTTCGCGGGCCAGGGCCACCCTCGGGTGGTGAGTGTCTCTGGGCTGGGCATCCGAGCTGGATGGCCCAGGCTCTGGGGCAGCTCTGCCCAGCCCCAGCGCGGAGGGAGGCTGGGGGCACCGACTACCTGTCCCGACAGGTCCGAGGCTCCTTCCCTCGCCTGTTAGGTGACTTTCTTGAAGAGTGAGCGCATCGAAGCCTGCAGTCCGGGCGTTATAAATATCTGGGAGCAAATTCGCTGCTCAATCTTAGAAGTCTCTGGCAACACCGCTGTTGTAGCCATGGGGCTACTTAGCCGAGAGCGGAAAGGACTGGTCCTAAATAGCACTGGGGGGTGGGGGAATCCCCCAGGGAACATTTTATGGCGCCATCCTCCGGTCCCTCAACTCTAGACACCCAGCTTGGCCAAGACCAGGCTGGTGAAGCGGAGCCTGCCGACAGCAGCACCTGGGCTGGGGTCTTGGTATCTGACACCTGGAAGAGAGATCCAATCTGCCTTCTCCGGGCACAGTTCAGACGTGTGAAGATTGCCTTCTCGGAGCCTCCACAGAACCCCAAGGATCCTTTCAGCTTCTGTACTCTGGCCCAAGCTTGTCCCCTGGACCCCAGTCAGTCTAGAAGTCCAGGGTAGCTGCTTCCTCAGGGACCAACCCAGGAGGTGCTGGAGGCAGGACTGGGGGTGGGGAAGAGACTGTCCTATGGGGAAGTGGCGCTCTCCTCACAGGTGGTATCTGCAAGCAGTGTGTGTATCATGACTCGGCCACCGCTTGCTGGGTGACCCTGTGCGATTCCTTCCCCCTCTCTGGGCTTCAGTTTCCCTATCTGTTCTTTGGAGATGATATGCCCTGCCTATCATCTGCCCATCCCCCCCCAGTGTGGGGGCTATTTGTAGTGTTTCTTAAGTGTGGTCCTGGGGGACAGCCTGCATCACCCAGTACAGATTCCTGGGTCCCACCCCAGGTTCAAAGGATCAGAATCTCTGGAAACTGAGCCTGGGAGTCTGCTTTTATATATCCAGGTGATTCATATATATGATTGGAGAAGCACTAATGGCATATGGTGAGATCCTTGTAAAAGATAGGAGCTCAACTTAGGGATTTTTTTAAAAAAATCCATAGTTGCCTTTTATTTACTTTTGGTACTGGGGTTGAACCCAGGGGCATTCTACCTCTGAGCTACACCCCCAGCCCATTTTCTTTTTTCTTTTTTCTTTTGGCAGTACTGGGTATTGAACTCAGGGGCATTCTACCTCCAAGCTACACCCCCAGCCCTATTTTTTATTCTTTATTTTGAAACAGAGTCTCACTAAGTTGCGGAGGGCCTCACTAAGTAGCTGAGGCTGGCCGCAAACCCGGATCCTCTGGTCTCAGCCTCCCAAGTACTGGGATTACAAGTGTGCACCACCACGCCCGGCTTATTTTTTATATTGAAATAGGGTCTTAGTTGCTGAGACTGGCCATGAACCTGCAATCCTGTCTCAGCCTCCCGAGTACTGGGATTACAGGCATGTATTACCACCATACCTGGGTTATAGTTGCCTTTTAATAAACAGAAATCTCGTATGTCCTTCCTCAATTAAGGACACATACCTCCGATTGATAATGCCTGCCTCTCAGATGGCCAACTGCCAATAAGATTCTGTTGATGGTTGTTTTCTGTAGTCGTACTCCAAAATAATAGCTGTGTCTTTTCACTTTTAGAACGGATATGCTCTTTCAGCAACCTTGCTCACACAGAGAGACAGTTTAGAATTCCAGCTACAGCTGCCTCTCAGATTGTTTACCCCTTTATTTGGGGGAGTACTTTTTCCAAGGCAAGCCTCCTAAGGCAAGACCCTGGACAGCTGCCCCCCCCCATCAGAATCACTGGATCACGGGTGACCTCTAGTGGTAGCCTCTGCTTAACTCTGTAAGTAGGTGGTCTGAGGTGTGGACCCCTGTGCCCCCCCAGCCCTCATTATGCCCCAGAAGCTTCCACCCATTCTGAGTCACCCCTGTCAGCTAGGGGTGAACGGCCTGTCCCTAGTCTTTTGAACCTAACAGGATTCACAGGCCTTGGGCAGCAGATTGGAAAGACTAAATGTGCTGTTCTGGGTCCCCCCTCTACTTAGGGGCAAGGGGGCGTGCATTCTAGTCCGCAGCAGCCCTGCTGGTCATTCCTACCCCTCTGGTCATTCCCACTCCTTGACCCACCCCCTACACACTCACAAATACAAATATAGATGCAGGTGTGGGCACTGACTCCCTGCGCCTCCCCCCCCCCCTCCGCTCTGGACAACACCAATCATAGTGTCTTCAAGGGTAGTCCCCTTGGGGGGAAGTCATCAAGGGCACTAAGGAAGTCACAGGGGTCAGAAGAGGGCCCCTGTTTGAAAGAGGCTCCCGGACCTGGCTCTGTCTGACTTTCTGGAGATCCTTGAATAAGTCCCTTCCCTCTTTTGCCTCAGTTTCTTCAGCTGAGAAATAGAAGGTTGGGTTCTGGGGATCTTAAGGTTCTGGGGATCTCTAACTCTGGAGCATAGCTGGTCCTTGAGATGGGACAGGTCCCTCAGGTCAGCTGAATGCCCGCAAGGCCAGACAGGCCAAAAGTGAGCAAGCTGAGCACATCAGGTGGGCTCACAGCTGGATCATGAGCCCCTGCAGCCTGCAGAGCAGCCCTAGACTCTGAAGAGACCAGTTGGACCAGCCTCCTCAGGCTGCAGAGATATGGGATCCAGCCTGCCCGTACAGGGCCAGAGCACAGGAACTGCAGATTCTGACCCTAGAGCTGCCTCAGACATGCCAGATGGGTCTGGGCAAGTCACACCCCTCTCTATGAAATGAGGCACCAGCCCAAATAGATATATTAAAAAAGGGCTGTGGGAGGGACCCAGGTATAGCCTGAGGCTAAAGAGTTCCTCCCCCCAGGTATTCAAGCAGCTGACTTCTGGAAGAGGGGATCCCTGGTTTGAGAAGCAATGCTCAGAATCTAGGCCAGGCAACCACAGCCCACCCCCCAAGCCCAGGGTAGTCTGGGGGAGGGATTGCAGGCAGCAGGTGCTCTGGGAGCATCTTTCACAAGGCACTAAATATTGCATCTGCTCCAGATAGGCAGCGAGTTGGAAAGTGCATCGAGTAGGCAGGGCAGCAGCTGCTGCCCACAGCCATGTGTCCAGCCTAGCCCCACCCAGGAGTCCACCTTGGACCTGCTCAATTGGGGTGGGTCCATCCTCTGGACCCACCGAAAGAAGGAGGGGTTTGGTAAGACCCAGTGAGTGACTGTTGGGGAGGATGTAATCAGACTTCTGGGCCTGGTGAGCCAGGCTGCCCCTCACCAGCATCACCATCCGCACTGCTCCTCTCCTCTGCTTTTCTGCTTCAACACCATTCCTTCTCACGTGTGTTTGTGTGTGTGTGTGTGTGTGTGTGTGTGTGTGTGTGTTACTGAGGTGCTGAGGAATGAACCCAGGGGCGCTCTACCACTGAGCTACACCTGCAGCCCTTTTTATTTTTTGCGGTACTGAGGATTGAACCCAGGGACATTCTACCTCAGAGCTACACCCCCAGCCCTATTTTTTATTCTTTATTTTTGAAACAGGGTCTCACTAAGTTGCTAAGGGCCTCACTAAGTAGCTGAGACTGGCCGCAAACCTGTGATCCTCCTGTCTCAGCCTAGAGCTGGGTCCTCAACGTGGCTCTGAGCCGAGACGTTCCTTGAAGCTCTATACCAGAAGCCACCTGCCACCTGAACCACTGCATTTGGTGTCTCAAAGGGATCTTATGCTCTCTTAGTAGGTCTGAGTCTGAATCCAGGGTCTCCTCCTCCCCTCTCCATTCCAGAGCTGTTTTCTTCTTGGGGAAAAGGCTACCACGCACCCGGTTCTGTGCACAAACCCACATTTGAGTAGTAATGCTCCTCCCCTGCCCTGGATACCCTCAGAGAGCAGGAGCCATTTCTGGTGTTTTGTTTTATTTTGTTTATTTTTTGCAGTACTGGGGATTGAACCTAGGGCTTCCTACATGCTAGGCAAGTACTCTACCACTGAGCTACATCCCAACCCTATTATTTATTCACTTACTCATTTATTTATTTATTTTGGTACTGGGGATTGAACCCAGGGGCATTCTATCTCCGAGCTACACCCCCAGTTCTATTTTATTTTTTATTTTGAAGCAGGGTCTTGCTCAGTTGCTGAGGGCCTCGCTAAATAGCTAAGGCTGACCTCAAATCTACAATCCTCCTGTCTCAACCTTCCAAGTACTGGGATTACAGGCTCAACCCTTCATATTTTATTTTGGGACAAGGTCTTACTAAGTTGCCCAGGTTGGCTTCTAACTTGCAATCCTCCTGCTTCAGCCTCCAAAGTCCCTTTATTGTTTCTGCTTACCATTATCCCCAGCCCATAGCACAGTAATGCAGTGCCTGGAATAAGCTAGACACTCAGATATATGATAGCTGGAGGGATGGGGGTGATCCTGGCAGAAGAAAAAGCATGCTCAAAGCCCAAGAAGTGAAACAGCAAAGGCTACACGGGGAAAGGCAAGCGGTAGGTATGGCCAGAGTAGAGAGTGTTCGGGGTTGAGGCGCAGAGGTGAGAAGAAATCAGGTTGAGAAAGATAAGCCAGTGTTAGGGGCAAAGGGCCTTGAGTGCCAAACCAAAACATTTGGGTTTGAGCTCTGCCTTCCTTCATGAGAGGCCATGGGTAGGGAAGAGCCCTGATTCAGTTTGCTATGGGGAGACTGCCCCGGCACTGTATGGAACCCGGATGGCAGGGGTAGGTGGGGGCGGGAAGACCAGCAAGGAGGCTACGGGAGCAACTCAGGGCAGGGGAGGTAAGTGAGGCCCTGGGTGCAGGTGTGAAGATGGGAGGACAGTCTGAGGGACTCGGGCAGCAGAGCAGACATGCTGAGTGGCCACTTGGGTGACGGAAGAGAGGAATCGATGTCCAGGTTTGGGACTGGATGTGTGGACTGTGGGTGCTATTCATTGCTTGAGGGAACAGGAGGAGGAAGAGGTACGTCATGGGAGGAGCAAGCACAGCTCTTGTCTTGGCCATATTTAGTCTGAAGTCCCCAAGAAGAGGCAGGCCTGCCGGCCCCTTCACTGCTTCCACAGGCCCTGAGGGAACCTGCATTCCGGGGTTCCCACAGCTCCCCCTTCACTGCCACTGCTGCGGTGGGGCCATCCAGGGCCCGACAAGTCTGACTATGCCATTTGCCAGGGGACTGTCACATGGCCAATGCAGAGGAGAAGCTAATGGATCACCTGCTGAACAAAACCCGCTACAACAAACTGATCCGCCCAGCCACCAGCTCCTCACAGCTCATCTCCATCCGGTTGGAGCTCTCGCTGGCCCAGCTCATCAGTGTGGTAGGTGTGAACTGGCGGCGACAGAAGGCTCAGAAGAGGCAGGGTGGGTTTTCAGTGCCCCTGCAAAAAAAAATCTAAAAATAATTAATATATATTTAATTGACACATAGTAATTATACATATTTATGGGATACATTGTGACTTTTTTTTTTCTGTACTGGGGATTGAACCCAGGGACATTCTACCTCTGAGCTACACCCCAGCCCTATTTTTTATTCTTTATTTTGAAACAGGGTCTCACTAAGTTGCAGGAGGGCCTATATTAAATGACTAAGTAGCTGAGGCTGGCCACAAACCTGCGATCCTCCTGTCTCAGCCTCCCAAGTACTGGGATTTCAAGCGTGTGCCACCACGCCCAGCTACATTGTGACATTTTAATATGTGCATTCAATGTGTAATGATCATATCAAGGTAATTGCATATCTATCACCTGAGACATATTATTTCTTTTTGTTGGGAACATCCAAAATCTTCTCTATTAACTATATGGAAACAGTCAACTAGGCATGGTGGTACATGCCTGTCATCCAAATACTTGGGAGGCTGAGACAGTAGGATCACAGGTTTGAGGCCAGAGTAAGGTAACTTAGTGAGATCCTATTTCAAAATAAAATAGGGCTGGGGTGTACCTCAAAAGTAGAGTACCCCTGGGTTCAATCCCTAGTACTACCAAAAAAAGAAAGAAAGAAAAAGAAAAATCAGATCAGGGCTGGGGACATAATTCAGTCGTAGAACACTTGCCTAGCAGGCATAAGATCATGGGTTCAATCCCCAGCACTACAAAAAAAAAAAAAGAAAGAAAGAAATATTCAATTAATTATTGTCAACTACAGTTATCCTATTGTGCTATAAAACATAAGAAGTCATTTCCCCTATCTAACCCCAGTACCCATTACCCATCCTCTCTCCATCCCTTCTGCCCTCACACCCTTCCCAGGTTCTCAAGTCAAGGAATTTGCCTAAACTTAGAGGACCCTGACCCTGCCTTTAAGCTATGATTCTTTCATTAAAAAAAAATGCCATCTGTGTCGTGCACATGTTCTCCTGGCCTGCGATGTCTTGCCCTGTTTGTGTACCCTAGCTTCACAGTTTGGACTCACCTGCAAATTCATCTTAATATCAATTAAAATGCCTTGGCATTAAGTAACAGGACATTCAAATAAGAGTGACTAAAACAATAAAGACATATATTATATTAAATGACAAATAAGCAGGCCCAGACTTTCAGGGTTGATTAACTCAGTAATTCAACGATGTCAGGACTCTAGATTGTTGTCAAAGTCAGGATC
The DNA here is from genome assembly GCA_004027185.1 of Glis glis. Taxonomy (NCBI): domain Eukaryota; kingdom Metazoa; phylum Chordata; class Mammalia; order Rodentia; family Gliridae; genus Glis; species Glis glis. Next base: position 13,481 of record PVJS01046704.1, read on the forward strand.
CTACAGTTCTCTTGGTTTTCCCTCACGGTCACAAGATGGCAGCCAAGGCTCCACACATGAAATCCTCACCTAACAATGTCCACAGCAGGAATGCCAATCTGGTTTTGGATTCCTCTTTGAGTAAGGAACCCCTCACATCTCCTTGGCCAGGGATAAGCCTTAACCAATCACTGGCCAGAGGAATAGAGTCACTATAGTTGGCTTAGATGTGTCAATACATGGCAAGGGGACTGAAAACGCACCTGTGAAGTTCATGAGTATCCAGTATCTAATGATGTCATGGTTTAGTTACCAAGGAAGAAAAGAGGTGGATAATCAGTAGGTAGGCGTCCAGTGGGCCCTCCATGGACTCTGCTCTGCTGGGTCTCCAACATAACTATAGGCTTCTCTTCCTTGTCCCCACAGCCCTGCTCTGTTATGTGCCCCAGCCTGCTCCACAGAGGACCTCTCATGTCCCCTAGTTGCTGGGAGAAATAGGAACTAGTCTTGGGGGACAGATCAGCACAGCAGCCCAGGTGTAGGGGCAGGACCAGAGGTAGACACAGCACCTGTTGGGCCAGGCAGGTATGGGTCTAGGCTGGGAGGATGGGCATGGCAGCCCAGGTGTAGGGGCAGGACCAGAGGTAGACACAGCACCTGTTGGGCCAGGTGGGTAAGGGTGTAGACAAGCGAGGGTGGATGCTGCAGGTAGGTATGGAAAGGAGGAAGGGACTGCAGCGTTCACAGGTGAGATTGCCAGGTCTTGATACGAGGAACTGGGATGGGGCAAGGGGTGCTGAGAAGGGCTGAGGCAACTCCCCTTGAGTACCTCTGAGTTGGGGATGTCTGAAGGAACCACAGCCCATTGTGAATCTTCCCATGTCCCCGTCCATCAGGTCAGATCCTGCCCCTGGAAGCAGCTCTGGGGGAAGCAATCAGACAGGGAGAGTGCAGGGTGTGGTGTCCAGGCATGGGGAAGGAGATAACTAACCAGGGAAACTGGGCCTCCTATAGGCAGATGGCTACCTCCCTAATCCCCAGCCTATCTCTCCAGCACCACTGGCCCCCACAAACCTGGTCTCTCAAACCTAGGGTGCTCAAAAAGCTTGGGCCAAATTAATGTCTGGCTCCATCCAGAAAGGGGAGCGATGTACAGCCCTGTGCTCTCTGTCCCTCCCTTCCACGGGCAGACTGGAAGCAATGAGGGCTTCCAGCCAGCCCGGGCCCAGGCTGGTGTCTGAGAACGATTGTCCAGCCAAGGGCTTTGTGCTAAATAGGGTGAGCCCCAGCCGCTGCTGTGCAGCTGCCACTCTGGGGAGGGAGAGCAGGCAGGCGCTCTGACCATGTTTCCAGGCTCGCACGGCCCCTGCCAGATCTGCTGTGTATGCCCTGTGGGGTGATAGAGACTACAGAAGGATGAGGGGACACAGCCTCCAGCCTCTACCCCTGCAAGCATCACTGTGAGATGTTATAGTCCCTAAAGCTTGTATATAAAGCAAATATTTGGTTTGGGGGATTCTTTCCATTTTTCAGAATTTATTTGTTTTTTGAGAAGGGAGGGTTGCAGGCACAACCAATTTAAAGATGGGACTTTCTAGCTGGATATGTAATCCCAGCACTTGGGAGGCTGAGACAGGAGGAGATCGGGTTCGTGGACAGTCTCAGCAACTTAGTGGGGCCCTCTACAACCTAGTGAGACTCTGTTTCAAAACACAAAAATAAAAGCCAGACGTGGTGCCGCACACTTGTAATCCCAGTACTTGGGAGGCTGGAACAGGAGGATCGCAGGTTTGCTGCCAACCTCAGCTATTTAGTGAGGCCCTCTGCAACTTAGTGAGACCCTGTTTCAAAATAAAGAATAAAAAATCGGGCTGGGGGTGTAGCTTGGAGGTAGAATGCCCCTGGGTTCAATACCCAGTAAAAATAAATAAATAAAATAATAATAATAATAATAATATAAAGTTAAAAATCACAAGTTAACTGGGCATGGTGGCACACACTGTAATCCCAGTACTTGGGAGGTAGAGACAGGAGGATCGCAGGTTCAAGGCCAGCCTCAGCAACTTGTGAGGCTCTCCGCGACTTAGTGAGACCCTGTTTCAAAATAAAGAATAAAGGGCCGGGCGTGGTGGCGCACGCTTGTAATCCCAGTACTTTGGGAGGCGGAGACCGGAGGATCCGGGTTCGCGGCCAGCCTCAGCTCTCTTGCTGTCTCTCTCTCTCTCTCTCTCTCTCCTTAGTGAGGCCCTCCGCAACTTCGTGAGAC
>PVJS01046705.1:0-15712 GCA_004027185.1 Glis glis
GCTCCTGCCCCCCCGCGCTCCTGCCCCCGCTCCTGCCCCGCTCCTGCCCCGCTGCTGCCGCGCTCCGGGTCCCCGGCGCGCACACGGCGGCCCGCGAGGCTGGAGTCGGGCTCCCGGGCTGGCGACTTGCGAGCTCTCGGGAGGCGCCGGCGACGCCCAGGTGGGCGCGGGCCCGTCCCGCTGCGGCCGCCGTGTCTGCCCCGGGCGGGGACGCCTGCCCGTCTCCCGAGGACCGCGCCGGCCTGGGCGGACACCTGGGTCCCGCCCGGCGAGTCGGTGCGACCCGGCACGGCTGGGGCAGAAGCTGCAACGCCGCCCGGGCTTTAAGGCCCAGAATTTGAGTCACGCGGGGAAACCGCCGGGCCCTGCGAGCGGCGACACGTGAAGGCCCGGCGCCGTCCTCCGACCGAACGTCCTGCCCCGGGCGGGCGGCGGTTCGCTTCCCCGGGAGCTCGGCGGGCTCAGCACCCCGGACGCCCGCGCGAGTCGGAGCAGCCGCTTCCCGCCCAGCTCCCGAGCCACTCCCGCCCCCCAGACGCTGGCAGTCGCGGGCGCGGTGACCTCGAACCCTGAACCCGGCCCCTGGCCCCTAAGCGGCCCTCCCGTCCTCCCCCACGACAGCTGGGGAAAACACCTGGGCCATTTCTTCCAGGGCTCCTGGCCACGCTCTCCGGAAGTCTCGGGTCTTAATAATCTGTGAAATGACTCCTCACCATCCCCATCTTCCCTCTCCTCCCTCGCGCCCCAGCACTGAGGTCTCCAGCCTTCCGCATTCAACCCGCACCTTCATGAAAATATCCTGCTTCCCAACTGGGGAACTCTCTGGGACTTCCCGCGCTCCTGCCCGCCCCTGCGTTCATTCCCTGACCACTCTCCGGTCAGCTGCCGACCGTCTAGACCTGGAGGCACTGTGGCCGAGGCTGGGCTCACCAAGCACTCTGGCCTCTCCTGCCGCACTGGGGCTGGAGCCCCGAACACGCGTTATAAATCGAGCCTCTTCCTACCCAGCTCCACGTCTGGATCTCAGTGGAGTATTTCCTTGTGCCCTTTCTTGTTCCCATTACTTCCCTCAATCTAGTTCTATTTATATGCATCTTCCATGCACAGTCTCCATTAACAAGGTGCTAGTCCGCAATTGGTCACACAACCCTCATTACTGCACTGCATCTCAATATTTGCAAGAAAGTTTACTTTTACATCAATCAGACCCACATTTAAAAGCCTCTAATCTTCCCTCCATCAGCTTAATAAACTCTGAATTTCCTGCTTTTATCACAGCTCCATTGGGAGCTTACTTCTCTGCAAATAGTTATTCAGCCATTGTTTTCTCTTTCCAGCACGCTGCTATTCAGTTAATTCTCTCGCTGTCTTTGGTGAGCACTCACATGGGAAAACAGAACTAAATGTGTGGCAACTTAAGTCCTCCCCTAGGCAGCAGTGGCAGAATCTCAAATTTTCTAGAGAGCAATCTTAGACAATGTCTCATTTAAACCCAGTCTTAGCAGCTTTGACAAAACTGAGCTTTAAAGTTATTCCATATTCAAAACTGAAAGGTTGATTTCTGTTCCACGCCCATCAAATATTAAAGCTCATTGGGAATACTGCCACAAGGACTCTGAATTTCCCAGAATTATGCACCCTTTCAATATGTATTAAATTGTGTGGTATAATACCCATAAACCTTTCCATCTCTGGGAACCCCTTTTCTACTCAATTTCATAGAGCTATCCAAATTATTAGATAAGCCTTCTGAGAAACTCTTATTCTGAAGTGAATCTAGCTAAATAACTCACTCCAATTTCCCACCTAAGGCATCTTTTCTTGAATTGAGTTTTTACTACACAACTGGGTATCTCATGTTGAAAGTTCAGTTAGCGTAAAATACAACACTTCTGTTACAGGTAATCTAATTTACAGGGAAATCCCTCCAGTATTACAGAGGATGTTTAAAGATGACCTGGGAACCAGTAAAACTGATATTTATTAATGTAACTAACCAAGCGTAGATCTGACACCTCACCAGGGAACCACTGTAATAAGGCTAGAGAGTCAAACCCTTTCCCTGGAAACCCACATAGAAAAAAAGGCATCCCTTTGAAAGGCTAGCAAAAACAAGAGAGGAGAATCTTGCAATGTTTGATACCAGAAGAAATAGTAGCAACTTAATACACAGTAACCACTTTAACGAGGTAATTCCCTGATACTCAAAAAAGAAGCATTTGTATAAATATTGAAAAGAAAAATTTGATTTATGATGAGAGAAAAGATAATTGGAATTAGACAGGTTGATGTTTCCATTCATGGCATTAAAACACTGCAGCCTATCAAGAGCAAAAATTCAGAGCTAATTAACAATGATGAATGAAATTCTTTATTCAAGAACCTGTTATTTCTTTTTAATAAAAAAGGAGAAAACCTAATATTCTGGATAAATCAAAAGTTTTCAAAAGTAAGCTTTATTGGAAGTATAGATCCCCTGTCCAAGAGCCAGCCAGGTTAAAGGAGAAACCTGTATTTCTGTTTGGGAGGGAATGGTCTAAGTTAAGGGACTGAAGCCTCAAAGCATCCAGCCCTGATTATTAAAACCGTTTCTGGGCACTTGAGAGGTAAAGCTGGTCCTCATTAACCCTGCATATCTCTTCCCTTATCTCTGAGTTTGCAGCACTATTTCCTAAATGCACAAGAAGGGGAATTTCCCTTTAATATTTGTGCTAGCACCACCTTGACTTTCAGGTAGTAAAATATAAACTTGGCTCAGTTTTCCCACCTCTTTCCATTTTCTTTCAGTAATTGCCAGCAAGCCTTCCCGCCCTATTGGGTTGGGGATGGATGAGTATGTGTGACTGAATCCTGCCCAAAGCTCTGCTGAAAATTCCCACTGTGGTCTCTGGCCGCGCAGACACTGCCTGCAGATCTCTAACAGAAGGCACCTATCCCTCCCTCCAGCCAGCGACCGCAGCTGCCCCTCAGGCACATTTTTCCTCACCAGACTCTCCCTAAGCTAGGATGGCAACTATCCCTGGCCCAGTTCGGGTGTTACCCTCTTTCCAAATGGAAACTCAATGCCAGAGGTTTTTGCAAGCGTGGTGGATTGGCTATTGGGCTGGCAGCTGCCTGAGTTGGCCAAGCAAGAGCCGGTCTCAGGAAAGAACTGTCCCAGGCGGCCAAAGGGTTAAATATTTGTAAAGGGTAAAACCTGAGCCTCCCGGTTTTTTGTGCTTGCCCGGGGGCCTGCTGGAGATTCAGTGTCTCTCGGTTATTTCCTGCGATCGCGAAAGCCAGTTTTCAAGAAAACAAGTCGCAGGGGTTTGAAATGTCACACCAAGTGACCTGGGCACGGCATATCCAGGGGCCATTCCCAGCCCCCTCCCACCCGGGCCATCCCCTACCCCCTCCACTTCGAGTCTGGAAAGAAAATAAACCAAGGACACGCCAGACTGGTTCTGGGTGGACTTATTTTCCTCGGCAGACGCGATCCTAGCGGGGGCTTGTTGTGGCTCCTTCTGTATCGCTTGCAGGTGATGCCAAACGCAGATAAGGAGCCGCCGCCCGGCCTTCTCCTCTGTCTAGACGGGAGAATTAATAAATGCAGCGAGATTGATCACGTCGCGCATCCACTCTGGGGACAGCGCGCAGGACAAGCCATCGCGGCCGCCGGATCTGGCCGGGGTCGGCGTCCCTGTTCGCCCGGGACCCGCGGGACCAGCCCCGCTGTTTGGCGGCAGGGCCTGCACTGCCCAGCGAAGCGCCCCCGGGCCTCGAGCCTCCGGAAGGGAAAGGAAGTGCCCGGAGGGCCCGGGTGCGTCGGGCTTGAAATGCAGCGAGAAGTGCGGGAACCAGCCTCGGAGGGCTCCTGGTTCGGCCAGCAGTAGAACAGGGGCCCACGGCTGAGATGGAGCTTCGCGGGAACGAGATTCGCCCTCGCGAGCCTGAGCTTTTGACCGAGTCAGTCGCACAACCGCCACGTGCGAGCCGCAGTCTCCCGCCCAAACACCCGGTCCGGTGCACCCGCGGGCCTCCGTGGCGAGATGCGCATCCAGCCGCAGGCCGAGAGCACCGCCCCGGCGCATGGCCCCGCCCCGCGCGCCGCCCAACCCCCGCCCGCCACGCCACGCCACGCCGCCCAATCCCGGCCCGCCTCGCCTCGCCCCGCCCCGCCGGCGCACCGCCCAATCCTGGCCAAGCCCGCGGGGCACGCAGGCCCGCAGCACGCGGACCCGAGTCGGGCGAGGCGCAGGGTCCGCGGGGCACCCCGGCCGCTGACCGCGCGGTGACTGTGCTGGAAACCAGATAAACCCTAGGACCTACGATCGTCCAGCCTCCCATTGCGCCAACAGCACACAGGAGCAGCGTGGCATCGGGCTATTGTTTTTATTAAGATCAAAATACTCGTCCCACTATGAACTGGCTGTTCTCACAATAAATAACAATAACTTACGTTTGTTCGGCAAAGGCTCACACACTCTGTCCTCCGTCGACTGATAATTTAAGACAATGTAAAGCAAAGTCTCCTTTCGATTTTTTCCAGCAAGCATGCGCTTTGGGGATTGAGTATCGGCTCCTTCGGGTCATCCCGTTCTCTTCCCGGCTGGAGCCCGGGCGAAGCCGCCTGGCAGCGCGGCGGGTCGGGGCAGGAGCCTGCGCCGCGCTCGGGCGGCCGGCTCGGGAAGGGCCCTGCGCGCTCTCCACGCGGAGGTGGCTGCGTAGGCGCCGCGCGGAGAGACAGAGTGGTGGCGGCCGGGAGGAGCGCGGGAGAGGAGCGGGCAGAGCTAACCCTAGTAAATCCCAAATTCTGGTTTCGAAAAAAAGTCCTCGGAGCAGGGGTCTCCAGTCTTGGTGAAAGCAGGCTGCGTCCTGGCGCTTTTGGCTGTCCTGACCGGTTTTTCTCGGTCCTCTTTTTTAAATAACGATAATAATTACAAAGGCGAGAGAGTTTTCAGAGCTGGAATGGCCTGAGCATGGGTGAGTCTCATGCAGGGAGCATGCGCGGTCCGCGGGCTGGCAGGGAGGGGCCCCCTCACGTCTCCACGGGACTCGGCACCATACTGTTGGGGGTGTCCGGGAGCTGGGAGGACAGGGAAGTCACGTCGCTGCCAGAGGAGTTGCCTAGGGAGCCGGATTCGGAGAAAGAGACCTGGGGCGGCAGAGACATCAAAAAGAAGCAGGTGAAGAACTGGTGTTGTGGGCCGCGTGCTCGGCGTCGGGGAATGTCCTGTGGGGACCTTCGCCGGCTGAGAGCGACCCCTGAGGAGGAGGAGGCCAGGTCCCCAGGAATATGCAGGGGGACTAGGGCGGGGGCGCCGGTTTCTGTGCGCACCTCAATCCGGGGAGTCCAGGTTTAGGGGCCATTATGGGCTAGGATGAGACTGCAGAACCCGCCTAGAGCTGTCGACTGCCCCTAATCCAACTGGAAGCCCCCTTCCCGCCGCCTCGGCTAAGTGGCTAAATCTCCACCCCTCAGAGTCCCAGGACCGGGCGTAGGGCAGGGCCTCACCAGCTGCTGGAAGGCTGGTTGGTCCAGGTCGCTCTGGAGGGCGAACTCGCTGAGTGCTTTCCATGGCGGCTGGTAGGTCTGCACCTCGACCGCACTGCCCTGCACCGCGCTCTCGTGGCGGATGGGGCTGCCCGCCACCAGGGGCGTCCCGGTCAGTCCCTGGAGGCTCTGCAGGGCAAGCAAAAGGCTCAGGGCGCTCGGGCTAGGTTTTCCCTTCTCCGTCACCTTTGGGACTGGGGCGCCAGACTTTGGGAGCATTATTTGGGGCCTGATTGGTTTTGAGGGAGGCTCACACTACAGTGCATAAGGATGAGCCCTCCTTTCCTACTGGGAATACCCCGGGGCCCACAAACCTGCCGTGAGTCAGTGCTGGAAGCCAACCAACGACCTAGGAGAGGCGAAGCCTGCTCCCATCCCGCTGTAGGTATGCACAGGAAACGTGTTCAAACCGAGCCACGCGAGAAAAACACCACCCGCCAGACAGACTTTCAGGCGCTGCACACAACCATGCCACCCGGGCTCCGCGCTGCACCCAGGACCCCCAACTCTGGGTTGCCGCTGGGACAAGACCCTCCTCACCTCAGACACAACAATTAGGAAGCCTATGCCCCAGGGTAAGTCCTGCTCTGGGGTCTACACACTGCTCTGAAGATACAAACACCCGCTATTGTACAGTCCTATTCCCCCCTGGGCCTCCCCAAAGCCCGTCCGCAAAAGGGCACTCGACGTCGGGGGGAGCCGAGGCCCCTCCGGAACGGCCCTCACCGTCTTGTCGCTGTGCTGTTGCTGTTGCAGCTGCTTCATGAGAATGGATTTCTTCTTGTCCTTGCAGCGCTTGTTCTGGAACCAGACGCGGATGACGCGCGGGCTCAGGCCGGTCATCTCCACCAGCTGCTCCTTCATGAGCGCGTCGGGCCGCGGGTTGGCGGCGTAGCACGTCCGCAGCGTGTGCAGCTGCTTCTCGTTGAGCACAGTCCGCACGCGGGTCGTCTTCTCCGTCTGCTTGTGCACGTGCGGGCGCAGCGAGGGCTGCCGGCCCGACCCGGGGTCTGCGAGGACAGGGTGGGGCGAGAGGTGAGCGAGGGGCCGCCACCCTTTCGCCCGAAGACCAGCCTCCCGGCGGCCAAGCCCTCCGGGGCCCGATTTCGTTTCCCTTTTATTCCGTTCATTTCATTGTTCCTCTCTCCATTCTTCGCCCTACCGAGGGAGCGCGGCGTTTTCCCGTTTCCCCTGGCTTCTAGGCGGGGCTGCCCCGCAGCGCGAGCCGGCTCCGAGCTCCACGCTAGGCCGCTGCGGGGCGGGAGTGGCCGCTCGGGGCTGTGCCTCCTCCACTCGCCCGACCCTGGGGGAGCCACTTGGGCCCGGCGGGACTAGCAAAGCCCTTGGAAAGAAATCGGAGTTTCCGAGGGAGACGTGGGAGGCGCTCCCGGGACTCTGGAGGAGGAAAGGGACCTCCAAGGACCCGGGGCGCGGTGCGACTGCGGGACTGAGGGACTAGTCTCCCGCTCCCGGGGGCCTGAGAGAGCGCTTCCCCTAGTTCAGGGCCGGTTCGAACGGACCCGGCCTAGGACATGCACCGGCCCCCAGGGCCCAGAGCAGTTCCTTCTGCCCGCCCCGGGGCCTTGGTTCCCGGGTCTCCTCCCTCAAGGCTCCAGGTTCCCGTGCCCAGTGACCACAGCGGCTCACACTCTCCTCGCCGGAAACACCCTGATTCCTGCAGCCTGCAGCCAGCGGCCCGCAACGAAGGAGAGCCGCTCCGGGATCCCTGACTAGGGTGCGGCTCTGGCGCCGCTTCATAATGCTTCACATCCCCGTCCGAAACTGTCTACACACCCAGGGGTCTACGCTGCAGCTTTTAGATCAGTGCTCCCCTCTAGGCACTTCTAGGTCTGGATAAATACTCACAAATAGACCATTCAGCACAATCTCCCTGCTCTGTGGGAGTGGAGGGGAGCCTCGCGGCCCCGAGAGGCTCAGCCCGGGCTACAGCTCTGTGCTCCAGGCCGCCTGGAGCGCAGCTCCCGTTCCTCACTATCTGTCTAAGCAACCCTCAGCTCCCGTCTCTGGGGTAGCTCCTGATTAGGACACAGAACATCCTAGTGAGCATTTTCTTTGATCCAGGAGTTCATGGTGCCTTTATACCCCTCCTCACCGAGGAACATTTTACTAAGCTGTTCATCACACTGGGACTCAAAACACAACACAGACACCTCCTTGTTGTCGGACGGCTGGCCTTCGTGGGCTCCTGACCGAGTGCCTGCCCAACTCCCAGTTGGGAGCTGGGTTACTTAAACACATACCCCCAGGCAAACCTGTTTCCTCTCAGACAATAACACGTATCCCTGGAAGAAATTCCGAACACAAGTCCCCCAGGCAGGCACCACCTAAGATTGCCTGTTGTCATCCCCTCTCCCGCTCCTAGCACCGTGTCCCACGTATTGCCCGTCACGGGGAACACGATTCCCCACGCCTCCCCATGCGCACACGCTCACGACCCGCACGGCCCACCAGCCCACAGCTCTGCGCTCCCTCGGAAGATCACCATCCGGGCGGCCCGCGCGCACCGCGGGGACGGCTTCCGTCGCGGCGCCCTGCACGCACGCACACGCCCCGGCCCGGATCCGCGGCTTACCTGGCAGATGCAGGCCGCGGGCGCCGGGGAGCGGGCCGGGGCTGCGCGGGCTGCCGGCGGCGGCGCGCTCCAGCAGGAGGCCGTGGTCGGCGCGGCAGAGCAGCTCGTGCTCCCGCAGCGAGAACTCGTCCCCGGGCAGCAGCTGGCGGCTGCACACCGAGCAGCGGAAGCACTCGATGTGGTACACGCTGTCCCGCGCCCGCATCACCAGGTCGCTGCTGCTGAAGCCCACCTGGCACTTGGCGCACTTGATGCCGAACAGCCTGCGGGCCGGGGCGCGGGCGGGTCAGCGGGCCTGCGGCCGCCCGGCCCCGGCGCTCCGAGGCCCGCGGCTCTCCCCGCCCGCGCCGCGGCTCTGCAGCCGGCCTCACCTGACGTAGTCCCGCTTGCAGTAGGTCTTCCCGTCCCTCACGAAGCACGTGCACGTCTCGTCCAGGTGCTGGCTGCACTCGGCGCACTTGAGGCAGGCGGCGTGCCACTCCAGGTCGGGCGACACCCGGAGGATAAACTGATCGTGGATCTGACTCCCGCAGCCCACGCACATGGCCGTCCCGGGCTTCTCTGCCGGGGAAGGGCGCGGGGCCCGCGTCAGGCCTGCTGCCGGGACCCCGGCCGGCCTGGGCCGCTCCAGCCCCAACCAACCCTCTTGCCCTCTTGCTCTCTGTTTCAAGAACTGCGACCCCGAGGAGGGAGAAACGAGCTTTCTAATGGTCCAGAAAATTGGAAATGAAAAAACAAAAACAAAAACCCAAATCTTTTGACTTGGTGAAGGTTTTTCGTCTCCCCCACCAAGCACTTTCGCTATCCCGTTCATTGAACACAGTCGTTGTGTCCATCTGTCTTGTAACTCAGCGCTAACGTGGTGAGACGAAAAAGCAGATAGTTCAGCACCAAGACGCCCCAGCATCAAAGCCGGACAGCGATGTCCCCGCTTTGCTGCCCGCTCACTCCCACGCAGGGCGACTCCATCCTATCCCGGCAGACACACCGGCTTTCAGGGGAGTCGCTCATCCTCTCCGACATTTCTTTAAATATCTCAGACCGAGCGAGAGAAACCTCTCTAGCTTTGAAAGATCGAAAGACGAGCAAACAAACAAAAAGCCCACGTCCCAGAATCAAACCTGATTGCCTTAGTGCAAAACAGAAGCAGGATTCACACCCCGAGGTCAGCCTAACCGGCTTGAGAAATAGTGTTTAAATACAAAACAAAACAACAGGATTCCAGAGGATAGGCTGTCCTGCAGGAGAAATGTATTTTTCCCTCCTCGAGCATCCTGTCAAATAGAAGCCACTTGTAGAATCCACTACACATTCTTCTGCATTAGAAATATCGCATATTAAGCACACGCACACACACCCACACAACAGAGAAAGACTTACTCTTGGAATGATCCCCCATAGCACCCAGAAAAGGATAGTGAAAAATAATATCCACCATGCAGAAAGAGATGTGCGCAAAGTGTGCGACCAGGGACAGAAGGACGAGGGTCGCGCGCCCAACCTCGGCTCTTGGCTAACTAACTCCTCCTGCCCCGCGGAGTTGAAGGAGCAATTCCGCACCGGCCCGCACGCAGCATGACGTCAGCACGCACTCGCCCCAGGCCGGAGCTGGAGGCGGGACCTGTGGCGTCACCAAGCTTCCCCAAGAACCGCTGGGGAGGAGGGGGAGGTGATGGGGACCCAGGGCTGATGGGTGGGGTGGGTGGGCGGAAGGCGGGGGTGAAGGGAGATTGGCTGGAAGAAGTGGGCAAACCCCGATTGGCTCGGAGTGAACAATGGAGCGCAGCCCCCTCCCCCGAAGTCTACCAGGATCCCCTCTCCAGTCCCCGGCCCGGCAATCCCGGCTGGACCCGGCTTCGCCGCCGAGCTGGCTCTGCGGCTGCTGCAGCCCGGAGCTTCCTCTCCGACTCGAGGGGCGGTTTCCCCAGTCGCGCCCGAGCGGGGTGTTGAACACTCCTGGGTGGATGGGGCACGGCTCTCCTTCAAAATTTGCTTTCTTTTATACATTAAAAGAAAAGAAAAGAAAAATCCTCTCTCAGGACGAGAGAGCTGGGGGTGGGGGGCGACCCGTTTGGACGTGCCCATCCTCACCCAGCTGGTCGGTCACCTTTCTCCCCTCGCGTGCCTTTGTCCTCAGGGTCCCAGCTAGGGAGAAAGAGGCCAGGGAATGAGCGCCGGGGTTTGGTAAACTCTTGGAGACTTTCCCCCTCGTGCCGCTAGTAGAAAACAAGTTGAAGGTGGGAGCCCGGAACGCAGAATCCAGAGACCCTCACTGGGGGCAGTTCCTAGTTCGTTCCTTGCGTGAGGATGGCTTCTTGTCCTCTTCCTGTTCCCCGTCTCCGTCTCCTTCTCCTCTTTGTCTTTTTCCTTCTATTTCCTCATCATTATGCTTTTTCTTTGTTTTTAATTTTACACCTATACCCCCATCCTTTCCCCACTCAAATTGCATAACTCCTTCTAGGAACACTGCTGGGGTCGAATGTGTATCCGACTTCCAGAATAAGCGATTTTTTTTTTTTACAAATTCTGTTTCATTTCACAAACGAACTGCAACGCAAATAATCAGAAACAAATGTGGCGCGCGGGGTAATTTACTATCTGCACAGTGGCTTGTCAGACCTTAGAAAATCCGCGACTTCTAAACAGAATCCAGACATTTCTTTTTTCCTTCCCCTTACCCCCACCAAAAAAAAAAAAAATAGCTGTGGGTTTTGTTTGAAAGGGTTCAAAGACCGGCCCATGAATTATAAATAACATTTATCCGCCCATGGTGTCTGTTGTTTTCCCATTAAGAGGCGTACCGAGAACTTGGTGCGGGCCTGGGTGGGGCGCGGGTGAGCGCCTGCGGAGGAGGGTGGCCGCCGGAATCCCAGACCCAGGCCCAGCTCTGCGCGGGCCTGAGAGCGCAGTCGGGCGCGGCCGCCGCTCGGCGGAGAACCTGAGGCTGAGGGCTCTCGAGCAGCCGCGGGCGCACGCAGGGCTTTGCAGGGAACCGAGCTAGGCCCTGCGTGCACACTAAAAACGCCCGGCTCGGCGACGCCCCGCGGCCAGGGCACGGCCGGCTCGAGCCGGCGCTGCGCCGAGCGCCCCCGCCGCGGTCCAGTTGCGGAAGGCGTGCGACCACCGTCTCCAGCTTTGGAATGTCTAGTCAGTCCTCCCACCGGTCCGGTTCTCTGTGACAGCCTGCCAGCAGCTCTGCTGACAAGCCATTTCTTGCGTCTTTGGCCACCAGCGTCCCAAGCAGCTCTCACCCTGACCGTGTGCGGGGCGGGCGGCGGGAGCGTTGGCTGGAACGTTTCCGTGCAAATAAATGGGGGAGAGGAGTAAGGGAGACTGCCCTTCTGCTCCGAGCCACTTATGTGACCTCGGGCTTCGCGTTTTAACTCCCTTCCCCCAGTTTCCTCGTCTGTAACATGGAGTACGACAGTAGCTATCTCAACTGTGTAAAAGCTATGGTACTGGAAAAGTCGCAGAGTAATGCCTAGCACATCGTAAGCGCTCAACACGCCTTAACTGTGGTAGTTATCGTCTGGCTGTGTTTTTGTGTCGGGAGCCTCTTTCCAAGTGTGTGGCGCCAACGTGAGTGTGGACGAGGAGAAGGTCTGAAGAGTGTGTGTGTGTGTGTGTGTGTGTGTGTGTGTGTGTGTGTGCGCGCAACCCAGTGTGTGTTGTGGGTGTGGACTTGGTTTACAGGGGATGTCTGTGCCCGCGGGTTCCTAGTCTGGAGTGGGAGGGGCGCCTGCTGTGTGTGCTTGGGTGTGGAGGGAGGAGGTGCACCCAGCCTGTTGGCCTCACCCTCTGGGGTCCCTGGGCCAGGCCAGGCTCCCACCACCCCTCAGGTCCTGCTCACCCTGCCAGGATCAATGAATCAATAATTCAGGGGTGGCAAGAGTGAGCAGCTCCCAGAAGAAATCCTAGGCTCAACCTTTAACCCTCTCCTGCCCAGAGAAATGCTTGACCAGGAAATCTAGTCCTTTGAGACTCTACCAAGGAGGAGGAGGTGGGAAAGCGTCACCCCTCCTGGGATGCCAGGAAGCCAGGTCAAGAAGAATATTTGGCCCAGCATGGTGGTGCACACATGGAATCCCAGTACTTGGGAGGCTGAGACAGGAGGATCACAGTTTTGAGGACAGCCTTGTCAACTTAGCAAGACCTATTTCAAAATAAATAAATAAATAAATAAATAAATGGGGCGGGAGTGTAGCTTGGAGGTAGAAAGCCCCTGACTTCAATCCCCAGTATCAAACAAAGAACTAACATTTGTTCCACACCCACCAGTGCAAAGCCCCTGTTGTTAGCCTCTTAGGTAGGGTTAGACCCCCTCATCCCTAGGGGAACTGAGAGTAGAGGGGCCCCAGGGCCCTTCAGAGCTGGCAGTGAACTCAGGTCTCCCTGGCTGCCTCTTCTTAGCTTTTCTGGGGTGCCACTGAAGACCCACATGTGTGTGGCTCTGTCCCTTTCCCTTCTACTTCTCTGGAGCTGTAAAGCCAGTTTCCAGGTTCCTCCCCGCGGGTCTCCTGGCCACGCTCACCCAGGAGTCCAGCGCTGGGGTGGGAGGAGCCTCCCTGTAGTGTGCAGCCATGGGGAGTGTGTGTGTGGGGGGGTTGCTCTGGCCCCGCCCTGATTCTCTGCCTCCTGGTGGCTCCCCTAGCCAGCTACTCTCCACATCCCCGGCTGCAGCGTGAGAACCTGGCACCTCTTCCTCAGGGTGTCAGTGCTCTATCCTTATTGGAACAGTCACTTGAGCCCCATAGCTCATAAAACTAGCACCAGGTGTGACTGGCCTCCTGGGAAGACTTCAGGAGCAAGAAATTTTCCCGAGACTTTCAGACAGAAAGTCTTCCTAGATACTCTGTGTGTGTGTGTGTGGGGGGGGGTTAAACCCAGAGTCTCTCTACCACTGGGCTATATCCCCAGCCCTTTTTAAACTTTTTATATTGAAGCAGGGTCTTAGTCACTGAAGCTGGCTTAGAACCTGTACTCCTTCTGTCTCAGCCTCAGGCATGCACCACCATGCTTGTCCCTGGATTCTTTCTCCCCCAAACCTCCCCCATTCATCACTACAGCCGAAAACTTCATAATTTCCCCAAAAGACAGACTTGCTGTGCAAAGATCCTTGAGAAAAAACAGAAGAGCAAGTGGTCATTTGCACCATAGTGATGGCAGCTCCTACCCTGAGAGTAAGGCCTTTGAGAAGCAGCAAGAAGGTTCTCAGCTTGGGGCCGGGGACTGGGAAGGAATCGCCAGCATAGACCTAGCCACCAAAACAAGCTGGCCTTTATTATCTTATCTGTTTGCTTAGCCAGTCTCCCAGGCTTCTCTCTCTCTCTCTCTCCTCTCCTTCGAGAACTCTAGAACCAGGATGCTAGAAGAGCCTTTGGAGGGTTTCTACACTCCACACCAGCCCACAAGATGAGTTATGAACTTGTAGTCCTTGAGTCTGCCCAGTTGGGCCCTTGTTTGACAGATAGGAAACGAAAGCAGGTAGCTGGTCACACTTTCCCTGCCTGGCATTGCAGAGAAGTCACAGGCACCCACAGATCCCAGCTGGGGACCCAGGCAGCTTCTGCCAGCCCCCACATCCACATACACGCAGACACACCACACCACGGTCTCCCTGTTCTCACCCACTTGGAGACCTGTGTGTCCTACCTTCATGTACTCACAGATGTGGAAAGAAATGCAGGGCCTAACGTACACCACAGTACCACCATCATAATGGCACCATGCTGGACTCTTGCTCAGGGCCACACATGTCTATACATGACTATCCTTAGCCTCGCAACAACCCGAGGGAGGGGTTATTTTAGTACAATTATCCCTACTTCACGGCAGAAGAAACCGTGGCTTGGAGAGGTTAAGTCTTTTGTGCTGGTTTCCAGAGCTGGTGAAGCGGGATTTGAACCAGGCTCTCTGCCTGCAGGGCTCGCATATGGAATCGGCACACTGTACAAAGGTAGAGACACAGCACCATCGCCACCCAACACAGAGGAAGCTGGTGCCAGCAGCAGGAGTGTCAATCCTCACTGTGAATACCAGAAAGGAAACTAGGCTCGGTGACCAGTTGCCTAGCACGTGACAGAGATGGAGCTGGAAGCCAGGTTACCTGACCCACACCAGGGCGCTTCCTGCTGGTGCTGGAGTTCCTGTGGATGGGACTCTGCCACTGTCCAGAGACCAGACCCTGTCCCCCTCCTGGGTCCCTGGACTGGCCACTCATCTTGCTCCTGGCAGGCCTCCCTCCCACCCTATTCCCATAAGCCTCTTCTCCTGCCAGAGGCTTCTGAGAGCACAGTTTTGGGGTGGGGACCCAAGTGCCTTATTTCTTTTTTTTTTTTTTTTTTTTTTTGCCGTACCGGGGATTGAACCCAGGGGCTAACCATGTGGAGGTCCAAGGGAAGACTATTCTTTTTTTGTGTGTGTGTGGTACTGGGGATTGAACCCAGGGGCATTCTACCTCCGAGCTACACCCCCAGCCCTATTTTTATTTATTCTTTATTTTGAAACAGGGTCTCACTAAGCTGCGGAGGGCCTCACTAAGTAGCTGAGGCTGGCCGCGAACCCGGATCCTCTGGTCTCAGCCTCCCAAGTACTGGGATTACAAGCATGCACCACCACACCTGGCTCAAGTGCCTTATTTCAAAGAAGCAACTAAGGCCTGGGGAGAGGAAGAAACTTGGCAATTCAGGGTCAGCCTCCTGGCCCCTGACTCCAAGCCCCCTGCCCCCTCCTCCACCTTGCCTGCCTCCCCCACCCAGACTCCCCTTGAGAAAAATCGATGCCAGCGGCACTGGCTAGACCCGCACTTGCTATAGGACAGACCCTGGGCTGAGCAGCCAGATAAGGTCTCATTTAAAGCATCCTGTCACCTCCTGAGCAGGATTGGCCATAATTCACAGATCCCACTGCAAAATGAAAACGTGGGCCCTCTGCTCAAAAATTATTAGGAATTTCAAGCCAGGCACAGTGGCGCATGCCTATAATCCCAGCAACTCAGGAAGCTCAGGCAGGAGGTTCATAAGTTCAAGTCTAGACAAGTTAGTAAGACCCCATCTCAGAATTATTTTTTTTTAAAAGATTGGGGGTGTAACTCAGTGTTAGAGTGCCCTGGTTCAACCCCCAGCACCATACATACACATGAAAATGTCAAGACAGTAACAGCAGTGCTTTAAGACAAGTGCGGGGCCCTTCAAAAGCACAGGGCGCGTGGGACTGCACAGGCACGTCTCCATGAAGCCGGGCCTGCCTGGAGGCATTGGGTCAGGTCCTATTGTCACCTTTCAGCAACTCAGAAATCAATAAACCAAGCCGGGCGTGGTGGCGCACGCTTGTAATCCCAGTACTTTGGGAGGCGGAGACCGGAGGATCCGGGTTCGCGGCCAGCCTCAGCTCTGTCTCTCTCTCTCTTCCTGTCTCTCCCTCTCTCTCTCTCTCTCTCTCTCTCTCTCTCTCTCTCCTTAGTGAGGCCCTCTGCAACTTCGTGAGACCCGGTTTCATAATAAAGTATAAAAAATAGGGCCGGGGGTGTAGCCCGGAGGTAGAACGCCCTGGGTTCAATCCCCGGTACCGCAAAAAAAAAAAAAAAA
>PVJS01046706.1:0-15712 GCA_004027185.1 Glis glis
TCTTCCATTTCAAGTTTTCCTGTTGACCACTCTCTTCTGCAAGGCTTCTGTGACTGCCGGATGGAAATATTTATGAAAACACTGGGGCAGCCAGGATCGTTCAAGTGTTTTCAAAATGTTTGCTTGGCGAAGAGTTGCTGGCAGGCAAAATGTACTCCTACAAGGGTTTTAGTAAGTGTTTATGCCTCCTCAGTGTATTCCATTTGTAAATGTGGGCACAGACCACACTATGATCTCTAGATGCTTTAAATAAAGAAACAAAATTCACTTTGCCTTCGAGAGGCTTTGCACCTGCCAGTCTTACCTCCTTCAGATCATTTTAATAAATTCATAGGCATGCCCCTTTTAACCACCCCTATAATTACAGACACAAACTAAGAAATGGGATTTTTCTCATTCTGTCCTTTAAAGAAATCAGTAGAGGTTGGTCAGAAGACTTGTACTTTATGAAGTACTTAAAGATATAATGAGGTGAGTTGAGAGATGCGAGATTTTCAGACAAGAGGAAAAGCCATAGAACTGGAGAGCATGATGCATTCCAGGAACTGTACCGATATGGTGATGATTATTAGAACATTGATCATTAAATGGGTGAGGCAGGTGTTTATACTGGGGTTACAGGCAAGACCCACATCATAAAGAACTTTCTAAATTGCTTGCAGGAATTTGCAGAATCAATGAAGCGGTCTAAGTAGCTCTATGGTGTGATCCAATTTTTATTTTAAAAGGACCATTTGTTGAGGACCTAAAGCTATAGTGATAACTGAAGAAATAAATATTGGACATGAATCAAATAGAAAGGGATTAAAAGTTCAGGCAAAAATGATAATGCTATATAAATGGAATCATACAATATGCAAACTTGAAACTAGCTTTCATTCAGCATGACATTTGTTAGGTTAATCCATGTAATTGCTTATATCAGTAGTTCCATCCTTTTTAATGCAGAATGGTATTTCATTGTATGGATATACCACAATTTGTTTATATATTTAACAACTGGAGGGAGTTTGAGTTGCTCCCAGTTTTAAGAGATTATGAATAGAGCTACTTAAACATTCACGTACAGATGGATCTGTTTTTTATTCTGATTATGGTGGTAATTACACAAATCTCTTTATGTGTTAAAATTTGTAGAACTGTAAACCAAAAATGTTAATTTTACAATAAAAACTCTAAAAATCATAATGAGACTAGAGAAGAAAGATTTGAGATAATTCAAAGTTTGATTCAATAGATTAAGTTTTGCTAGCACACACAGAAATTCCAAGGAGTAGATTTCAGCAATCACCGGGAAAATAGCAAACTTCATTCATTCATTCATTCATTCACTATTCATTTTCTGACTTTGAGGTGTTTTCAAGAAAAAGAACAATAAAATAAAATAAATATATAAATAAAAAGTAAGCCAGATGGCCTTTGGGAAGTTGGCTTCTTCTAATGGTGGTATTGTTGTCAAAGGCATGTTGGGAGAAACACCTTCGCAGTTGATGAAACACAGCTGCCACACCAGCCCATCTGGACTCTGGAAATTGCATGAGATGGGCCCAATAACTTCTTTTACTCTAATAGGTATCCACATATGTGCCTGTATTATCATTTCTTTTAACGAAAAAGTAACACCTGGATAAAGAAATAAAAAGGAAAGTTCTTAGTTAGAAAAAGCAGCATGCAGCATATGGTCCTCAGCTAAGCTGCATTAGAAACAGTTCAGAAAAAGTCTTAAGATAGAACCCATTAGTAATTCCACATGGATGAGGCTTGTTGAATCTGGAAATAATATATTGAAAAGCAATTTGGCAAAAATTGCTCAACACTTTGCCTTTAAAAAATCAATATAAATGGGAGTGGGAGGTACATTCACTAGGTGAATAGTTATTAATGCTGTCAAGTAAATTAATTAATCAGATATTTTAAAAAGTAATTGCCAACCTGCATTAGTTTTTCAGAAGTGTGTCAGCATATGGGTATTGTATGGAAAGTGAAAATATAAGATGCTTTAGGTGATGGCCAAATGCAAGGGCTAGAAAATCACATGAAAATCCAGATACATGTTTTTCCAAGAGTGACTGTGGTATATTGATTGCAAAAAATATTTCAAATTATTTACCTTTCTCTCTATCCACACCCTTTACAACATGACTTTGCAGCATCTCTCATTAGGAAATGAAATCTACTTCACCAACCACTATAACCCAGACAGACTTTGTAACAGATCTTAGACAAAAAATATAGTGTGCATGATGCTGTGTCAATTCTGAATTTAAGCTTCAAGAGGTCAAATGTCCTTCCATGTTCTCTCCCTCCTGGAAAATCCCTCTACCCATCATCTGAACAACCTTGGAATAACTTCTGGGGAGCATGAGAGAATATAGAACAGGTCAAAGTGTCAGCAGAGCTGGTTCCTTTTGATGGCTTTAGGAAAGAATCCATTTCCTTGCAATTTTCAGCTTTTGAGGCTGCCTTATTTATACTCCTTACCTCCTGATCTCTTCTTTCATCTTCAAAACATATCACTTAAGTTTCTGCTCCTGTCTTCATATCACCTTTCCCCTGAATCTCACTCATCTTGTGTACCTCTTATAGGGACTCATCAGAGTACATCAAGCCTACCTAGGTAATCCAGGATAATCTTCCCATCTAAAATCTTTGACTTAATCACATCTGCAAAGTTGTTTTGCCATAAAGTAGCATATCCAAATTTCAGGGATTGAGACATGGACATACTTAGACATCATTATTCATTCTCCATATTACCTTTTCCTTGAAGTCACTATAGTCATAGTCTTTACCCCTTTTAATTCTTAGCAGGAGGTCTGCATATTGTAAGAAAAATGAGATCCTAGTGTAATCATAGCAGGACGGGGGAAAGAAGGGATTATAACATCAAATTTAGCTGGAATAATAGCCAACTGAATAATAACCAGAATAACTACTAGTAATTGACCCCTTACTATGGCCATGGAAACTATTCTAGGCATTTTACATTTAATTTTTGTAGTTACAAAAGTCTTTCAATGTAGCTCCTAGCCTATCTGAGGCCAAGGCTGAGATATTTATATAACTAGTCTACAGCTAGTAAATAGCTGATATGGAATGTGATTTCAGATCATTCTTTTAGAAAGCACATTATTGACTTTCATTCATTAGAATCTCTTATACTTCCTGAAATTAGTCTCCCAAATTGAAAATCTGATAACAATAATAACTATTAGATTGTAACTTTAAGAACAATAATAATAAGACAAGATTGATACTACAGAAATCTCTCAAGGCAAGGATGACAAAAGTTCTCTACTCTTAGGATATTGAGGGCTCTAATATTGCTTAATATAACTAGAAGACAAATGTTTTTGTCAATTTTTTAATTCCTCAGGATTTTAGCCTGATAATCTATCAGTAATTAGAAGCTTTTTATCAGACACTTTTGAACAAACATTCACACGTTTTTGACCCTTCGCAAACTTATTTTAATTGTCTTATGTGTCAAATTTATTATTATAAAATTGTATTCAGCTTAATTTATTTTCACTTTGGCCTAATTTTTTTAGGCAACAAACTTCTAAGTTTGGCTTACTTCACAACTTCCCTGAAACTTTTGCTTTGAGAAGTAAATTTGAATAGCCTCTCTGTTAATGAGGCAAACTAATGCTTCTCTGAAAAACATTTCACTTGTAAGTGAAATTTAAAAGCTCTTCTGGCTGGGTATGTGTCAGTGGCAAGGAAACTGAAGTGCAAATGCATGGTTAAATGAAAACAATTTAAATATGTGCATACTAAATGTGTCCTTATTTGAAAAAATTGTAAATAAAATATTCATGCAAGTGTTACCAAATTCCTGAGTTCAGTATATTCTTAAGACTTTAAGCTATTTTGGGGACTTTATAAGATCAGTAGAAGAGAAAGGGGTATCATCTTCTACACTGCAAACTAAAGCCCACTGATTTATTTTGAGGTAGGATCAAGTTTTTTTCACATCTCTTGGTGTATTAGTTTCCTAGGACTGCCATAACAAAGTACCATGTACTGGATCTCTTGAACACTGGAAATTTATTTTCACATAATTCTGGGGCTAAAACACTGACACTGAGCTATTAGCAGGGTTGGTTCCTTCTGAGAGCTGTGAGGGAGAACATGTTCCATGCTTCTCCCGTAGCTTCTAGTGGTTTCCCTGCAATTTTTTGAGGTTTATTACCTGTAGACACATAACCTCAATTTGCACATTCTTGTTCACATGGCATTTTTTCTGTGTGTATGTCTGTGTATAATATCCCCTCATTATGAGTCCACTAGTCATATTGGATTAATGACCTTCCCTATTCCAGTATGACTTTATCTCATCAAATTTTGCCTATAATTACTCTGTTTCCAAATAAGGTCACATTGTGGAGTGCAGAGACTTCATCATATGAATATTTGAAGAACAGATTTCAACCTATAATAACAGATAATAAACAAATTTCAAAGTCATCATTTGAGTATATCCTTAAAACAACAACCGGAAATAAATATGGATTTACCATGATATGGTATGGTTGTGGTCTGAGTGAGCACACAAAGATTCATGTGTTGGAAAGTTTGATCACCAGTGTGGCAGTGTTGAGGCAGTGGGGCCTTTAAATGGTGGGGTCTAGTGCAAGGTAATTAAGTCATGAGGACACCAATATCAGAAGCGATTAATGCTCATTTCTCAGGAGTGAGTTCTCATAAGAATAGGTTATTATAAAGTAAGGCCACCCACATGGCTGGCCCCTTCTGCATGATGCCATTCTCTTCCTGCTTCACTGCCATGGTGTTATACAGCTAAGGAGGCCCTCACCGAGGCTTTCAGACTTTCCGTCTCTAAAACTATGAGCTAGAAAGCTGTTTTATTTTTTAAAGTATCAGCCTCAAGTATTTTGTTATAGCCATGCAAAAGAGACTAATACAGTTGAAAAGGCAAGGGTCATTTTAGAAACAAAGGGTTTTAATTTGGCACAAAAGAAACTAGAAGTTTGAAGCTGGAATTCCAGTGTTTTCTATTACATAACAGGAATGTAAATTTATTAATTTTATGATACTCAGTTTCATGCAGGATAGACAGTATATCCATCTAAACAAAGATGAGAATTAGTAATAAGGAACAGCATGGGAGCAGAGATAAAGAAATATTAGAATTATTGGCTTATCTGTTTATGTGCTCTAGCCCTTGTCTTCTGTTTCCTCAAAAATCAATAGCTACCTGTCTATTTTAATCATAAACAAATCCCCATCAATTCTCAGCACTAAACACAATGAAAATCATTCAGGATGTAGGAGCTTCATAGAAGAAAATATTTTATTTAAAAGAATCATGAAAAGATATCTAGTTCAACCTTCCTTTACTTGCCCAAATCCCCTCAGAGTATGCGTGACAGTCAACTGCCTCTGCTAAAACTCTTCCAAAGCTGATTACTGCCAAAGAGAAGAAGCCATTTTATTTGTGACAGTTCTCATTCTACTTAGCAAAATCTACATCTTATAAATGTACCCATTGGAACTTAGACTGCATTCCGAAATAAGTTAGAGTAAATTAATTCATGTACCAGACAGCAACTCAGGCATTTGAGAACAATGGAATGTGCCTCTAAAGTTTCTCTTCTGAAGCACCTTTACTGCCATCTGAATGTATAAGTTTGATAATATTCCACTTGATAATATTACAGGGTGTCTTCCCAACACAGTGTTCAGTGTGGCTGTCACCACCATCATTCAGATATTCTTCTTCACTGCACACCAAGATTGAAATAGGTATTTTATACATAAAATCATATTCTTGCTTTAAACAAATATATGTATTCATATATATATGAGATAATAAATGTAAACTTAAAGAATTGTTATAATTTAAGTTGGGAACTCTGAAAGTGGGAGACTTGCACTTAGATGTTCTGGACTTTTTAAAATTAATTTTATTGGTACATTGTAATTATATATCATAGTGAAATTCATAGTGATGCATTCATATATGCATAGAGCATCATGTGGTCTGTTTCCCTCCCCACATTTCCCACATCCCCCACCTCCTCCCTCTCTATGCATGATCATGAGATTCATAGTGATAGATTCATATATGCACAAACCGTTATTAGGTCTGTTTCCTTCCCCAAAACACCCTTTTCCCTCCCCTCAATGTTCTGGTCTTTTCTTTATAAAATTACCTTGGTATGGTTTTTGAGAAAATTCACTTGTTAAATGAGAAATAAAACAAATGGAAACCTAAATTGTTGTGCATAACCAAGTAGCAGGAAATGAGAGCTACTCTTTTGGCAGTCCAAAAAGGAAATTTTTTATCTTATTGTGGAAAGATAAAATAAAATTATGCAAGAAAATACAAAAAAACTCTAAAATCATCTGGGACTGTTAGCTATAATAGAAAAAAAAAGCTAATCCATAGCTAATCTTGTAAGAGTGAAAGAGTAATTATCAATACTACTTGCCAGAAATAAATAGAAATGAAAGGTAATGCTAAAGCTTCAGATAATATTGTTGTTGCTACTCTGAGAAAGAGATTTTGGAGGTAAAACTCAAGATCTTTGGTTTTTATGTTATATAGGGATAGGAGATGATTCTCAGGAACTATATGAAAAGAGAAGATGGAAATGAGGCCCCAAGGAATATCCAGGACACCTAAACACCTGTATCCTCAGGAGAAGTGAAAACTAGAAAATTGTTAACCAGAAAAATAATAAAAGAAAATTTAAGGCCGGGCGTGGTGGCACACGCTTGTAATCCCAGTACTTTGGGAGGCGGAGACCGGAGGATCCGGGTTCGCGGCCAGCCTCAGCTCTCTCTCTCTCTCTCTCTCTACCTAGTGAGGCCCTCCGCAACTTCGTGAGACCCGGTTTCAAAATAAAGTATAAAAAATAGGGTCGGGGGCATAGCGCGGAGGTAGAACGCCCCTGAGTTCAATCCCCGGTACCGCAAAAAAAAAAGAAAATTTAAAAAGGACTGGGGATCTAGCTCAGAGGTAAAATGTCTCTGGGCTTAACACCCAGTACAAAATAATTAATTAATTAATTTATGTATTTATTAATAATTAAAAGAGGATTAGCACTAGGTAACAGTAAAAGGGGAAGTGGCTGAGTGATTTCAAGTACTGAGTAAAAATACTGATACTTTAAAAAAAGAAAATCAAAGTCAGGCATGGTGGTGCACACCTCTAATCCCAGTACTTGGGAGACTGAGACAGGAGGATTGCAGTTTGGAGACAAGCCTCAGTAACTTAGAGAGATTTTCATAAACTTAGAGAGACTCTGTTTCAAAACAAAAGTAAATGAATAAATAAATAGGCTGGGGGTATAGCTCAGAGGCAGAACACCCCTGGGTTCAATCCCCAATACCACAAAAAAGAAAGAAGGAAGGAAGGAAGGAAGGATCAGTCATAAGTCCTAAGTAGAATGAGTAAAAATTACCCTAGAGTTTTCAGGGTAATATAAAAATTCATACCACCAATAAAACTATGTGCATAAAACTTGGATTATGATGGTAAAAACACTTGGGACATTTTAAAAATTAAATGCATGGATTAGGAAAGAAGAAATATCAAATAACAGAGCAGCTGAGTAAAGAGTTAAAAATAACAAAAAATGGGCAAGTAAACTAAATAGACACTTCACAAAAGAAGAAATACAAATGACATATATATATATATACACACATATATGTATATATGTATATATATGTTCAACATTAGCAATCAGAGATGCAAATCAAAACTACTCTCGGATTTCACCTAACCCCAATTAGAGTGACAATCATTAAAAACACAAACAATAATAAATGCTGGTGAGGATGCAGAGAAGTAGGAACTCTGATACACTGTTGGTGGGATTGCAAATTAGTGCAACCACTTTAGAAAACAGTATGGAGGATCCTCAGAAGAATGGGAATGAACCTATCATATGACCCAGCTATAGCACTCCTGGGTATCTACCCAAAAGAATTGAAACCAGACTACCATAGTAATGCATGCATATCTATGTTTATAGCTGCACAATTCATAATTGCCAAACTATGGAACTATCCGAAATGTCCATCAACAGATGAATGGATTAAAAAATTATGGGATATATACACAATGGAATTCTGTTCAGCCGTAAATAAGAACAAAATATGTCATTTTCAGGGAAATGGATGGAACTGGAGAATATTATACTAAGTGAGATTAGTCAGTCACAAATAATGAAGTGTCAGATGTTCTCCCTCATATGTGGAAGCTAGGGAGAAATTGGGACACAGGAGGGACTCCAGACAAGGGAGGAGAAACCTTAGTGGAGTGGAGTAGAGGACATAACTGAGGGAGATGGGAGGGGGGAGGAAGACTTGAAGAGGGAAACACCTCAATGGACATGATATACATACACAAACTTATCAAAGCCAATCACTGTGCTGAGCAGAAAGGTGGGTAGGGAAAGGGAGTGGGGTGGGAACTGGGGGAGGGGTAAACAAGTGCTGTGTGCATATGTGCCTCTATCACCCTGAATTGCATCAAAATGTATGATTACAATGCACTAATAAGAATAAAAAATAGAATATTGAATATAAAATTCTGAAAAAATATAACAAATCAGAAATAAGGAAAAGAAGTATTAGTGAAGTTGAACAAATCAACAAAATCAAAAGTTGACTATCTGAATGAATTAATGAAATAGATAAAGCTCTAAAAACATTAATGCTATTCATTTTGGGAAAGAGAGGAGAAAATCAGGGAGAGAAGAGGAAGTACATATTCCAAATTAGAAGTCAAAAAGAATACATGACTATCATAATGACAAAAATTATCATCAGATAAGAGCATATATATTGTGAAGGGTTGGGAATGTAGCTAAGTGGTACATTGCTGGCCTAGAATGTGCATGGTCCTGTGTTTCATTAAAGCACAGCATTAAAAATACTATAAATAAAATCAACAGAATGAATAGGCAATGTATTGAATGAGGAAAATATTTGCAAATCATATATATATGTATATATATATATATATATATATATATCACAAGGGTCTAATGTCCAGAATATAGAAAGAACTGCTACAACTCAACAATAAAAATAGGGAAAGGACACAATCAAACATTTATTCAAAAATGTGCAAATGGCCAGTAATCATATAAAATATGCTCAGTATCATTAATCATTAGGGAAATATGAATCAAAAGCAAACAAGATACCACTTCATATCCATTAAATGGTTACAATCAACAGAACATTGTAATAAGTGTTGGTGAGAATATGGTTAGGAATTGGAACCTCCTACACTATTTATGGGAGTGAAAAATGGTACAGCTGCTGTAGAAAAACAGTATGGTGGTCTGTCAAAAATAAAATTACCCTATGATGCAGCAATTCCACATGTGAACATATACACAAAACAATTGAAAATGGAATCTTTAAGAGATATTTGCCCGTTCAAGATCATAGCAGCATTATTCATGACAGCCAAGATATGTAAGAAATCCGTGTCCACTAATGTATGAACAGATAAACAGTGGAATATTATTCACCTTTAACTAGGAAGGAAATTCTGGCATATTCTACGAAATGAATAAACCTTGTGGACATTATGCTAAGCCTGTCACAACAAGAAAAATAGTGTGTGCTTCCACTTATAGGAGCTATCCAGGGTAATCAAACTCATAGAAACAGAAAGTAGAATAGTGGTTTCCAAAGGTTGAGTAGGGAATTGGAAAGATGATTAATCTATGATAAAGAGTTTTAGTTTTACAAGATGAAAAAGTTGTGGAGATTTCTCATACAACAGTGCTAATATTCTTAACACAACAGAACTGTTCACTTAGAAATAGATAAGATGGCAGATTTTCTCATGCATTTTTAACAATATAAGAAATACATTAAAAGTATGCCATGCACCTTTTTGTATCAATAAAATTTAAATATTGTAAAATAGACAATTTCCTGGAAAAATAAAATGCACTAAAATCCATTCAGTAATTAAAAATTCTAAACAGACCTGTAGCACTTCGAGATATTAAATAACTGGCTAAACTAGTAAATAGGGTGGAGAGGGAGTAGAACCAACCCAAAAGGTTTCACACAACAGTCAAACAAATCTTTAGGGACTAGATTATTTTCATCTTAGACAAAGAGTTTCAGAAAATGGGAGAGAAATCACCTTAAGTATTTTACCAAGCAAGTATAACCTTCAATCAGGGCAATCTGAAAGACAGAAATTACAAATATTGTTTATACAAATAAAAAACTGGGTGCAGTGGCACATGCCTGCAATGCCATTACTTGGAAGGCTGAGACATCACAGATTGAAAGCCAGCCTCAGCAATTAGTGAGACCCTCAGCAATTTAGAGAGACCCTGTTTCAAAACAAACAAACAAACAAACAAAAAATGGCTGAAGGTGTAGCTCAGAGGTAGAATGCCCCTTGGTTCAATTCCCAGTACCTAATTAATTAATTTAAAATACACAGAAAAGTTAAGATATTAACAATCAAGCCAGGCATGATGGCACACACCTGTAACCTCAGTACTTGGGAGACTGAGACATGAGGATCACATGTTCAAGCCAGTCTTGGCAACTTAGCAAGACCCTCAGCAACTTAGCAAGATCCTGTTTAAAAATTAAAAAGGGCTGGGAGTGTATCTCAGAGGTAGAATGCCCTGGGTTCAATCCCCAGTGACAAGAAAGAAAAAAAAAACAAGATAATAGCAAATCAAATTCAGCCATGTATTTTAAAATAAATGAAAGATTTTAATCAAATATTATAAGTAAAAAATATAAGGATAGTTTAACATCAGAAAATCTGTCATTCACATTCCTATTTCAAAAATAAATTATTTAATTAAATAATTGTGCATGAATATAAACATATAGATATCATTTTATAAATCATTCAATGCAGAATAAAATGGTTATTTTATAGACACTTGCATTTATAAAGTTAAGAAATGTGTTTGGGTAGAATACATTATGACTTCAGGATAATGGTAACTTTGGGACAGAAAGGGAGTTGGAGTAGGGGGTTGTGGACTTTACTTATTTATATTATACTTTATTTCACTATAAAACAATGTCTTGAAATAAGTACAATATTCTCTCTTTTTATGAATAACATGCATGTCTATCATAGAAAAATATTCCAATGGAAAACATACATCTGAGTTATGTTCTAGCTTTCTTCTTCATGTCTTTGAGCTGTTCTGTACTATTTTATAAGCTGCAGATAATAGATACAGGACTCAACATTCATGATCACATTAGATCTCTGTAACCTATGAAACTATCCTTTCTGATAGAGACTTAAATGATCCTCTCCTGTACCCAAAAATAAAACCACAGTTCTGTCTTCATTTGCAATTCACCTCAACTTTACTCCATATAACTTTGTGCTAATTTGATTTTTCCTTTAACCTGTTATAACATCTGCCTAGCTTCCTCGTAGCATATGTATAAAATAATTCTTTAACGTGTGTTCACTTTTATAACTGTATGAGAGTCATGATTTCACCCTCTCTGGAAATTATCTATCAACACTACTTTTTCCCGTGGGTTTGTAATATTTCACAATTTTTAAAAAATTGAAAGTCAGACTTAAGGTCTGGAAGCTGAAGACTGAGAGACTAGACTTATCGGAATGGAAGGCTGCCAGTTGCATGACAGGGAGCACTGGATAGAGCATAGGCAGTGAGTGGGCTTTCCAGAGTGGGAATCATGGTGAAACTTTCTAGCCATGTTTTTTTAATCATCATTTCAATATTAATTTTAAATTTATTTCCTCTTGTATGTTTCCCCAAATGTTTAGCAATATAATCTACTCAAAATAGCCTGGTAGTAGTATTTTTAGGAATAAATAAAGGGGTAAAACAAGTTAGAGAGCACTGTAAATACTGCACTAACACTCCTCAAGCTGAGTGGTTATTTCCACATATTGAGTTTCAAATTTTCAGCTATTTGTGACCATGACCACTTCCATTTTGTCCATGGTGACAATGAAGTAAAGGGTATTTTAAGCCAAAATAGAAAAAAAAGTTAGCTCCTTTTAAAAGTGAATTATTTCACAACATTTGTAGTATAAAATTTGTTTATTATAGAATCCTATAGATTTGTGTGTTTGGTACTAGGGATTGAACCCAGGAGTGCTCTACCACTGAGCCACACACCCAATCCTCTTTAATTTTTTTTTTTGAGACAGGTCTCGCGAAGTTGCCACATGCTGGCCTCCAACCTGTGTAAAAGATGGTATTTTCTACCAGAAGCCCTTGACCTTGCCTATGGAATACTGTAAGTGATACTTTATTGGATCTTGACGTTTGTGAAAGACAGAGTACATAGGACAATTAAGATGATTGTATTCAGGCTATTGCAATAGGGAACATGCTCATTAATGAAGAGAATATCAAAGAAAAGGAAGGGCACCTGGGATTTTGTAAAGGCAGAAAAACAAGGGAGTAATGTATGAATTTTATGAGAATAAAAAGGAGGTATGGAGAGAGTTTATCTGAGTCATTGAGGAAGGGTGAAGGTGAATCTTATTTCAGAATAAGAAAAGCAAATAAGTCCTTATGAACAGGGAGGCTCCTTCTCAAACACAAAAAAAAATGTGAAGGATTTTTCAACCATCACTGCTCTCCAGGAACATAGAGCTTAAGATAAAGTTCAACATTTTCAGTCTCCACTTTTTTTTCATAATGAATGGAATCATTGCAACTCAAAAGCAATCATAAATCTCCTGAGTAGGTCCAAGCAGTATCTAAGGATGTCTCTCAAGGATTTTGAGAGTGTTGTTCCCATAAAACTAGTTGAAATATCTTTTGAGAGATAGTGGCAAATGTCATGTCAGTTGTTCTAGGATTCTGTCTAAATTTTAAAAAAGAAAGATATGGGTGATTACATTAAAGAGCCAGCCTTGAACTCTGAGAGTAACTGGTCTCTTGGATTTCAAGAGATTGGTGGAGAAAAATCCTTTTGTTAACGCAAAAACATTTTTTGAGTTTCTTAAAACTCAGGATATTGTTGTTTTTAGGGATGTTGGGCACAGTGAGGTTAACTATCAAGATTACCCATGGCCCAAGAATTTTGTCACATTTCTTTTTTAAAATTTACTTTTATTGGCACATTGTAACCTCACATCAAATGAAATTCAGAGTGATAGGGACATACATGCACACAGCACTTGGTGAACTTCCCCCAGGTTCCCACCTAAATCCCTCCCCTTCCCTGTACATGATATTGAGATTGGCATTGGTAATTTCCCATATATACATAACGTCAATGGGAGTGTTTCCTTCCTCAATTCTCCCCCTCCACCCCGTACCTTTCTTTCCTCCTTCATTCCTCCACTGGGGTTTCTCCTTTATCTGGAGTCCTGTCCCACTTGCATCCTCATTTCTCCCTAGCTTGCACATATGAGAGAAAACATATGACCCTTCACTTTCTGTGACTGCCTAATCTCACTTAGCATAATATTCTCCAGGTCCTTACATTTTCCTGAAAATGAAAGAATTTTGTTCTTTATAGGTGAGTATAGAATTCAACTGTGTTTTACCTTCATGATCCGTTCATCTGTTGATGGACACCTAGACTGGTTTCATGATTTGACTATTGTGAACTAATTGTTCTGCTATAAACATGGTTATGCATGTTTCACTAAATATTTTTATTTGAATTACTTTGGAAAGATATTCAGAAGATATATAGATGGATCATATGATGGTTTCATTCCCAGTCTTCTGAGGAACATCCACACTGATTTCCATAGTGGCGGCACTAATTCGCAATCCCATCAACAGTGTAGAAGAGTTCCTATTTCCCCACATCCTCACTAGTATTTATTGATGTTTGACTTTTTGATGATTGTCATTCTAATTGAGGTTAGATGGAATCTCAATGTAGTTTTGATTTGCAACTCTCTGACTATTAATGATGTTGAACATTTTTTCATATACTTATTGACCATTTGTATTTCTTTTGTGAAGTATATATTTAGTTCACTTGCCTATTTATTGATTGGGTTGTTTATTTTTTAGTGTTAAGTTTTTTAAGTTCTTTGTATATTCTAGATATTAGTTCTCTATCACAGGAGTACTTAGCAAATATCTTCCATTCTATAGGCTCTCTCTTCAGTCTCTTGATGGTTTCCTTTCCTGCACAAAAACTTTTTAATTTAATATCATCCATTTATTAATTCTCATTTTAATCTCCTGAGCTTTGGGGTCTTATTGAGGAAGTTTCTACCGATGCCTATATGTTTGAGTGTTGGTCCCATGCCCTCCTCTAGTAATTTCAGTCTCTGGTCTGATTTCCAGGTCTTTTATCCATCTTGAGTTGACCCTTGGGCAGGGTGAATAGTTGGGGTTTAATTCCATTTTTCTACTAGTAGAAAACCAGTTTTTCCAACACGATTTGTTGAAAAGGCTGTCTTTTCTCCAGCATATATTTTTGGTACTTTGTCAAAAATCAACTGGCTATAAGTGTTTGGGTTTGTTTCTGTATCTTCTGTTTCATTGGTCTTTGTATCTGTTTTTGTGCCAAAACCATGCTGTTTTTATTACTATAGCTCTGTAATATAATTCGAAGTTGGGTATCATGATGCCTCCTGCATTCTTTAGTAGTCCAGACATTGGCTTGTCAAAAAAAAATTCAGCCCATGTAGTCTACTGTGGTGATGAGTCCTTCAGTATTTATAGCAAGTCATTAGATTTCAGTTGGCAGGAATTCTTTAGGTCTTGGGGGGAAAGGGCCAGGTGCAGTGTGACCTATAGTCCCATGAAGGATCCAGGAAGACCCATCTTAGTTCTCAGTGACTCCAAGTCTTTTGGGAGGGAGACAATTTGGAAAGGATAGCTTGGAGGGTTGTAACCAGATATTGTATGAAATGCAACAAATCTAAAATTCTGTAAGGTTTGCCATTTAGAGCAAGATAACAGAATTCAGTACAATTATCAAGTAGATAACAAAACTGGGTTTCCTTCTGTGAGCAAAGAATTGGGTAAAATCTATACCATGTAAAATAGAGTATCCATCACTCACCTGTAATTTATAAAAAGGTATAAAGTAGCTTAAAGTCAATGAATAGGACCAGGATCTGATTACTCAAAGATTATGCTACAGAAGATGCAGTTTCTTATTGAAATAAAAATTTCTGTCCATATTCTCCAATCTTTTGATCAGTAATAATCTCAAAGAAAGATTATTCTTGATGACAATATAAATGGTCTCATTAGATTCGACGATTATTTACATTGGTGCAACAGAATGGTAATTTACCATATAAGTCCTCCTATAATATTTTCCTGGAAGTTTTCATAAACACTTGCAGATTGGCCTTTTAAAATAAATCTTCTGGGAGACAAAGAAGCCAAGCAAGAAATATAAGATTTCACTTGCAGTATCTATGGATCTGGGTGAATTCCTCTTTTCTTGAGTTCCTCAAAATATCCTAAATGTCCAGTGCTTGCCAGGATGTGACCTTCCTTACTCACCTGTAAGGCTGAGAATACTGGGAAAACCAAGAGCCAGGCCAGCTTTCCCAAGAGGGGTTTGTAGTATTGACTTTATAAAGTCAAACTTAGTTCATCAAAAGTGTCTGTTCAAGCCGGGCGTGGTGGCGCACGCTTGTCATCCCAGTACTTTGGGAGGCGGAGACCGGAGGATCCGGGTTCGCGGCCAGCCTCAGCTCTCTCTCTCTCTCTCTCTCTCTCTCTCTCTCTCTCTACTTAGTGAG
>PVJS01046707.1:0-15713 GCA_004027185.1 Glis glis
CTATTTTTTATACTTTATTTTGAAACCAGGTCTCACGAAGTTGCGGAGGGCCTCACTAAGTAGCTGAGGCTGGCCGAGAACCCGGATCCTCTGGTCTCCGCCTCCCAAGTACTGGGATTACAAGCGTGCGCTACCATGCCTGGCCCATCTGCTCTTTTATGATTGGTTAGAATTGGGTTTGGGGGAAACAATGACTTTTGCATAATTTTGATCCTTAATATAAGTTATCTTGTGGGCTGGTGGGTGCAGATTTCTTGGCACCCACCAGTCTCTCACCTTCCTATTTACCTCCACCCACCTCACAGAAGGGGGATGCAGATGGCCTTTTTAATCCTTCCTGTTCCCAGGTCCTCTGGGCCTCATGTCCCCCCTCTGATGAAGTGACTCTAACTGCTGTTAGGGAAATGGGGCAATGACCGTTCTAATTGCTTTGAGCTGGTAGGGGGCGCTGTCAGAGTATTGCAGGTTAGGATGTCGGGGTGGATGATCTAAAGAACCATGGAAGAAGTAATTCTTCATATGAGGTTTTGTTCTCATAACCATCTGTAGCTGGAGGGCTGAAGGAGCCTGGTTATCTTGGTTCAAAGTCATTCATGGTGGTTCAGTGGAAATCTACATGAAAAACTGATACGTTAGTACATCATACAATAACCCAGATATCTTGTCATAATCATTTTTTATAACTCTTTGCCTTGGCCCATCCACTTGTCAGCATTTTAAATTGGAGGCCAGGTAGCCAACCCATTTTCAATAGACCATGAGTCATTATATATAACACTGTGAACAGTTCTTGTAGCACAAAGCCTGAAAAATAACACGCATATTGTTTTTAACTTAGCTTAAACAGGCTTTTTCTCTGTAGGATTTTGAACAGGACTCAGATTTTCCAGGAGTTTACAGAAATAGAAATCTCCACTTTTTGTACTGTCTCATGGTCCTGGACCTGTAAAACCTCAAGAATGACAGGTTTAACTTTACAGCATCTTATAAGGACTTAACTGGAGGGAGGTTTTGGGCATTGATGTCATATCTTATTTTGTGAGTATAAAGGTAGAGGTACTATATAAATGGCTTTAGTATAGCTCCTTTTTTTGTTACCCCGAAATAGCATATTTGCCTCTGGTTATACTGTTCTGCTGGGTGTTCAAGACCAAGCAGGTAGGCCCATCTTGGGCAAATATAAGGTTTTTTTTTAATGGTATTGCTGACCATTTGGCTTCCCTTGAAGCATAGAGGACATTTTCCTCTCCAATGACCCTCCTTTATGCAGAGTATGTGCTGGTGGCTCCCAGTCTCTGGGGCCTTCATGATCTCCCTGTATTGGGAGGTCAGATGACTCACCAGAGTTGTAGGGGCCTTTAGCGAGGTCTTCCCCTGGGTCCTATTTGACCTTGAAGGACTAGGGCCAAAATATTGGCTGTTTTTTCTTTAGCCCTTTGATTTCCTGGTTGTTTTCTAAATCTCAGTTGTTGGACAGTCAGAAGGTCAGGTTCACCAACCTTTTAAGCTGTCTTGCAGGTGACGGCTATCATCTCAAAACACTGTTTGGATGTTGCACCTTTGTTAAACATTAACAAACAACAGTTACATAGTTTTATAAGAAAAATACAAAATAGAATTATCAGGAATAAAACAAATCCCATTTGTATCTTTGCATAAAGCAGGTGGTTATGTTAGGGTGGACGCAATAGCTCCATGGAGAGTCCTAAGGAGTTCCCTGGCCTCAGAAGGGGAAACTCACCTCAGGGCCCTGGGGTCCTTGGGTCTGTGTAGAAAAGAATTTCAACACGTGCCAGTCAGAGAAGAGACAGAGGTTTAATTCAAGAAAAGGGAGATACACGTTCAGGGAGATGCGGGCTACCTCAAGATGTGAGAGCAGCAGCCCCTAATTCTTACAGTCTCTTTTATATAGGCACTGGAGATGGGGAGGGGGTTGGTTAGAGGTACTCGGTGGGAAAATGCCTCCTTTCTTTGAAGTTTTTCCATGGGCAAAAGATGCAAATTCCCTTGGGACAGATTTTCCAGGAGCAGAGACAAGCGGAAATGAAAAGTCGTATGGCCAGCAGGTGGCCAGCAGAGTGTAAGGCTTTTTAACAAGAGGTGTGATCTTTTGGAGTTCTGGTAGAAGGTGAAGTTCTTTCTCTTCCAAAGCTAATCACCTCAGGAATTTCAGATGTGAAGCTAGCCCATTGTGTTCTTAAAGATATGGGTCTTGCCTCTTTGGGCATGTCCCAAGCAAGCCTCACAGGGCAAGCTAAGGAGTATTTTAGATTTTTTAAAACTGTCCTTTTTTCTCCCAATTTGTCTCCTTTCTGCCTAATATTTTATTTCTTCTATTCTACCTCATCAGTTATAATGCGATTAGGAACATATAAATATAAACCTGGAAAGGCTATCACTATTCCATTTTGTTTAGATGCCATTAGCTTAGTAAAATGTTTTCTTACCTTTTGTATTTTAGAAGTCCTGTACATTTTGGGAACACAAATACATTATCATCAATAGACACAGGAAATTATCTTAATAAATTATCTTAATAAAATTCTTGTTCTCTAGGCTTGTTTTTGTAAAATTTTAATAAGAGTGGATCAATATCTTAAGAAAACCAAATTGTTTTAAACATAGTATCAATGCATTTAATGTGACTTTTAGAAAACCTTTTAATTTTTTTAAATTTTAACCAGCTTCATCACATACAAAATTGCTTTCATAAGTTTTACCCTTTACAAATTATTTGCAACTTCCTCAAACCCTCTGTGACTTGCTTAACATTCTGATTTTTGTTTTCTTTTTTCTTTTCCCATATGGGATAATTCAGTTATATTGAACAAAAATCTTGCCATACAAAATCTTTTTCCACCTAAAAGCATTTCCCTCTTTCTTTTAACTTTCTTTTTTATAATATACCCTCATAAGCTGGGCATGGTGGTGCACACTTGTAATCCCAGTACTTGGGAGGCTGAAACAGGAGGATCACAGGTTCATGGCCAACCTCAACAACTTCATGAGGTCATCTGCAACTTAGTAAGACCTTGTTTCAAAATAAAGAATAAAAATAGGGCTGGGGTGTAGCTTGGAGGTAGAATGCCCTCCAAAACAAAAAAAAAAGAGAGTGTTTTATCAGTCTGATCAAGTCCCTAAGTTTTTAGGGTGCTCAGGTAAAACAATAGATAGTTGTTCCCATCAAAACAATGTATACAAAATTACACATTGATGTGAACCCTTATTTCCAGAAACCTTTGTTGTCTTTTAGTAAAGATCCATAAACAAAGCCATTCTACAATATTGTTTTCCTTTATACTGACAATTCAGCATCCCACTTAGTAGACTCAAATGTTATTCTAGATCCTATGGAGCCAAGAGCATTTTAAAGCATTAATTATATTTTTATTTACTTAATTTAATTTAATAAGTAAGTTATAGATTATCCCTGAAAATCAAGACATCAAATAAACATCATTAGAGTCTTAAAACATTTGCCTGCCAGAGAAAAACCTTAAAAGCAATAAACATTGTATTTACAAACATCCTACAAAGATAAACATAACCTTAATTGACTATTTATCTAGGAAAAAAAGGCATGTGCTAGTAATTTTAAAGACATTTTTACTTTAATTTCATGAACAAATCTTAAATTTACTCAGTTGTTAGATTTAAGTCATGTGAACTCAGAAGCATTTGATTTCTTTTTTTAATTTTATGAGCGCTCATTTATTAATATGCCACTTTTTGGTACCATGTAGACAATATATAGACATATTACACACCTAGAACAATAAACAACTTCAATAGGTAGGGGGACAAGAGAGTAGAATTAATTCTTGAATGACTGCTGAGTAAAGACAGCAAGAGAGAAAACAATAGAGACCCAGAAAGCCTCTAGTTAGACAAAAGAAAAATAAATCAGAACAGAAAATTTTGTGCACAAAACCAGGTGAATTTGTAAAAATCCATGAGCTCAAAAAATGAAAAAGCCATAGCTCCTGCAGTAAAAAGCTATATTTTGCTGTAAATATGAAAGTTTATTTTAAGTCAGGGAAAGATAGAAAACAAAGCAGGCCCCCCAAGAGGGGGTCCCAGAAAGAAAGTCACCACTGAAGCTCTTGGGAGGTGGGCTTTGAAACCTTACTGAGGCTTCCCATCTTCTTTTTTATGATTGGTCAGACTTGGGTTTGGAGGAAACAATGATTTTTGCACAATTTTGATCCTTCATTTGAACTGTTATCTTGTGGGCTGGTGGGCAGTGATTTCCTGGCACTCACCTGTCTCTCACCTTCCTGTTTACCTCCCCCTGCCTCACAGAAGGTGATGCAGACAGCCTTTTTAATCCTTCCTGTTCCCAGGTCCTCTGCCCTGCCTCACATGCACCCCTAATTTAAATCAATACATTCACAGGTGGTCATTTTTCTTGACATGAGCTATACCTCCAGCTCTATTTTATTTTCTATTTGGAAACAGAGTCTCACTACATTACCTCATGCTGCTGATCTCAAACCTGTGACCCTCCTGTCTTTGCCTCCCAAGTACTGGAATTACAGGTGTGCACCACCACACGCAGCTGAAGTGTGACTACTTCTTGGCATCTTCATTCTACACAAGCCATTCCCCAGGAGTAACAGGTGTAATGTCTTATATCCGTTGACTTACCTGGCCCATGTTGGTACATTTTTGCAAATTTCATTTGATGTAGCATACATCCATCACTTATTTACACAAGCAAGTCTACATTTCTTTTTTGTTTCAGATTCCAGTCTCTCTAGACTCCAATTATTTATTTAATCCTTCAGCACTCACAAGTCAGACATTAACTTGCTTTAATAACATATGATTATGAAAAACAGCATGCACATATATATATATACATATATATATATATACATATATATATATGTATATATATATGCAGCCATACCTTAGTGTATTGGTTCCAGGGCTCCCTGTTGTGGGAATATAATTGTATCTTTTCTGTCAAAGGAGGTAGTTTCACTTAAACAGCCATTTTGTAACCTGGTAGGGACTTACATTCCTTCCCCAAATTAACATCTCTTAAGAGATTACAGGTGTCGACCCTCCCCCATCTTCCCCTGTAGCTGACCAGGAAGAATGTGAAGCTGTAACTTCGACCAATAGGAGTTCAGTGCAGGAGGAGACTTGTGTTAGGGATATAAGACCCACTAGGTTCTTTGTGAAGCGTGCTCTCTCACATACCTGGGAGCACCCTTTTTTGCAAAAAAGTAAAATTGCCTTGCCAAGCAATTTTCGAACACATGCCTTTCTTTAGATGCCATAAAAAGTTATTTCTAACACTGTAAATACCAGAATCCTTGGATGTTCAAGCCTCTTGTATAAAATGGCATAGTAATTGCATATACACTATACATATCCTCCCATATACTTTAATCATTTCTAGGTTGCTTATAATACCTAATACAGTTATACGTAAATAATTGTTATATTGTTTAGGGAGTATTGACAAGAAAAATGTCTGTACATGTTCAGCATACATGATTCTTTTTTTCCAATATTTTCAATGTGGTCAGTTGGATCCATGGATGCAGAACCCATAGATACAGAGGGCTGACTGTATTAAAGGAAGAAGTGGCTGGGTGTGGTGACACACGCTTGTAATCCCAGTACTTGGGAGGCTGAGACAGGAGGATCACAGGTTTGCGGCCAGCATCAGCAACTTGTGAGGCCCTCTGCAACTTAGTGAGACTCAGTTTCAAAATAAAGAATAAAATAGGGCTGGAGGTGTAGCTCGGAGGTAGAATGCCCCTGGGTTCAATCCCCAGTACCACAAAAAAAAATAAGAAAGGAAGGAAGGAAGATGGAAGGAAGGAAGGAAGGAAGGGAAGGAAGGAAGGAAGGGAATATTATGTTAGAAGCCTTCTGTCACTCCTCTAGTCTGCCATTCTCCTATCACATAAATATCTCTCCCTCAGAGGTTAGCGACTATCCTGAATTTTGGATTCTTCATTCTGTAACTTTCTTTTATTCAGTGGTTCTTCTCAAGCTTCCATGCGTCAGACTCACCTGGCCTGCTTGTTGAAACAGATTGCTGGGCCCCACCCCAGGTTCGGATTTAGTAGATCTGGAATGGGGCCCAAGAATTTGCATTTCTTAAAAGTTCCCAGGTGATCCTGGTAATTCTGGTCCTAGGTCCACACACTTTAAGAACTACTGCTTTATCTCAGCAGTGCTCTTGTGTGTGATGACTCCTAGACCTTGTGAAAACAGAAGGAAAATTACTATGAAAGCAACACCGAAAGAGCGTCTCAAAACGGAGTTGCGAGGCCATTGTGGAAGCAGGACTTCGGCACCATTCCAGCTGCTGCCTGCAATGTGAACTTTGGTCACCTCCAGCCTTTGACTGCCAGGCTTCTGGAACAACCGAAACAACTGTACAATTACATTGTGCCCAGAGGCTCAAGATGCATATTAAAAGGTTACTGGACTCTTGTTTTCTACATTCTTTTCTTTGTTTTCTATCTGGTTATATAAATCCTATTTCTTCCTGCCTCAGACACTTTTTCTGCCTTCCTCAGACCAGTGGTTCAGAGCTTTCATATCTCCTAAGTTGCAATTCCCAAGACCCCACATAAAGTTCTTTTTTTATTTTTCTAGTTTTTGAGTTTGGATTGATCACCACTCTTATTTTAGGACCCTTTAGTCTTCCTCTAAAACCTAGTCACTCAATAAATGTCTCTTAAGGACTTTGTCCTCTTCTTCCTCTGCTCCATTTTCTATCACCCAATTTGTGAGTGCTTAATCTTTGTTCAGTATTTTAATTGATGGTCTTAGTTTAATTTGATCGGTCTCCGGTGTTTTCTTCTCTGCTAGTCATCCCATTTATAGGTTTTCTCTCCTTTGTCTTATTGTTAATTATCCAGAAGGAATAGTATAAGCAACATTCGCATGTCCTATTCATCTAGTCTGTAAGCTCCCTCAAGCAAGAACCAAGTTTGATCTCCCTTACAGTCTACTTTCCTCAATTAAGCTTCAGACCACAGTTTACAAATTCAGTCGTTTATAAAGGCCTAAGGCAATGCCAAGTGGAAGCCATCTCCTGTGTATAGAGGGCAGCTGCTTCTTGGCTTTAAGCCAATTTCAAGTCCATAGTTTTCTAGTTTTCCCATTTTTCAAGAGAAACCAAAGATAATTCTGACAAATGTAGCATTTGAAGTACAGTGAGCAGGCCACACAAGATACATCTGCAGGAACCCAAACTGAATTCATTCCGTGTCTCCAGGTGTTTGCAGTTAATGGATGGATGGTGGGTGGATGGGTGAGTGAATGAATCTGGGGCATCATGGCAGCTCTTTGGTTGAAACTGGGGGAGTGGAGGGAAGACGCAACTGTGGAGTATATGCCTGGCTTTACATACTTATCTCACTTGACCTTCATAACAGCACCACAAGGTCATATTTACCATTCTCATTTGCTTCCTCGTTCATTTCA
Source organism: Glis glis (assembly GCA_004027185.1). Classification (NCBI taxonomy): domain Eukaryota; kingdom Metazoa; phylum Chordata; class Mammalia; order Rodentia; family Gliridae; genus Glis; species Glis glis. Next base: position 7,459 of record PVJS01046707.1, read on the forward strand.
TAGATAAAGAACCCAAGGCTTAGAAAGGCCCAGGGTCACAGCACCAGTTTTCTTTAATTATAGCCTACCTAATTCCAAAAATAGGATCTCAGATGGGCTCACATGATTTAAGCTAAGACCTGAACCTTGAATTCCAGGGAGCTCTGCTATACAGAAGGCAGGTAGGTGCTGGTACCTATGGGTCAGGGAGGACATTTGATTTCTTGGGCATCTTAAGAAACTTATAGCTTCATTCTCCTCAAGGCTGTCAACTAATACTACAAGGAGCCAGGATGTAGGGGTATTTCTTGCCGGCTTGGTTTTGTAACCAAATGCCCATAATGAAATCAGTGCATTGTTTCTCTTGTAAAACACTTGAGCTGTTGTCCCTCATAGTTTAAAGTTTAAAAACCAGCCAGGCATGGTGGTGCAAGCTTGTAATCCCAGTACTTGGGAGGCTGAGACAGGAGGACCGCGGGTTCGAGGACAACCTCGGCAAGTAGTGAGATTCATCAACCTAGTGAGACCCTGTTTCAAAATAAGAATAAAAAACAGGGCCGGGGTGTAACTTGGAGGTAGAATGCCCCTGGGTTCAATCCCCAGAACCACACACACACACACACACACACACACACACACACACACAAAATGAAGAGCACATTCTTTGTTTTGAAGCCCAGGGAAAACCTAAATAAACCCTCTAGCTTCACTCTGTAGTTACTCACTTTCGTCACTGTTTTTTACAAGACTCTTAGCTAAACAATAAAGTTACAGAACCTGCTACCTTTACTGTAGATAACAACTCTGGTGTACGGTCACCTTGGTAATGACTGTTCAAATTGTTTCTTTAAGGATTTGGAGGTTGCTTTGTCTGGATTAAATCAGTTGAAGCCGCCACCCTTTCACTTGGTGTCAGAGAGTCAAAAACTCCACCTACCAGTCATGCTAACGCTGCCATCTTCTGAACATGCGTCCTATGAAAAGCCATGAAGTCGTATTAACATGCGCAGACCACTGTTTACTTGACCTTTCCTCATCTCCAATCACCTTTCCCCAGGTCTCAGGCTACCCTGTTTCTTTATCCCACAAATACCCCTAAACCTTATCCTCGGGGAAGCGGATTTGAGGCAGATTTGTCTTCTGTTTCCACCAGATCGTTGCCTCTTGAATAAGCACCCTCTTGTACAAAACTTGTTGCTTCTGTATGGTGGGCAGAGCAGGCCTGGTACATGACAGTATGCCCCTCCTTTTTCTTCCCACCTCCCTACTTCCTCTCTTCTCAGAATCAAGATCTTTGCCTACTGGCCTTGTTTTTTGTCTCCAGCCCAGTAGAATAAGGACAGAGAAGCGGATATAGGAACTGTTCGGATGAGAAACATTTTATTGGAACTATGGAGCCAGGAAAGAGTTACAGGAGGAGGGGGATCAGATTCCGCCCTGACACTCTCTTCCAGTGGAGGTCAGCAGTCCTGGGTCTTGGAGGGAACGGTCACTGGGCATCAGGAGTAGCACTCCTCAGTCCTTTCAGCTGCAAGTAGAGGAGGTATGGTCAGACTGGGGACCCCCACTTGCAGGAGTCCCATCAGGAAGGCAGTATAGAATGGGGCACTGATGGAAAGAAATTTCCTGCCCAGTCTAAGATTCTGTTCTCCTCTGAACATAATAGCTGAGCTTTCCCCTAGCCTTGGTAAAAGAAGATAAACCAAGAAGGTTTATCTTCTTTTCACTCTCCCACTTCATCTCCGGCCCCCGACATCCTCTGCTTTTCCCCTCATGCTAACCTCCTTATCCTCCTAATGGATGTCACTCTTACCTTAGGAAAGGCATCCCAGTTGAGGAAAGGAAATGTCCTTTTGAAGGCCTACAAGAAGAAAAGAGGATGAGAGTGACGCACCACCGGTCAGGTGAGCAGGGATCAGTTAACCTTTGCTGAACGGGCTCCCTGAAGCGACTACAGTGCTACGTTGCTTTGTAATGACGGTAACAGCCAACATTCCCCCAGGCTTTATTCTGTGTCTGTCCAGTACTAGCTGCTCAGCAGGCACGATTTTCTTTGGGCCTCACAGCAACCTCTTGAGGCAAGTACCGTCATCAACCCCACACCCTAGATGAAGCTGCGGCTCAGAGAACTGAGCATTTGTGTGACGTCACACAGACAGCAGTCAAGAGCTGAAGCTCTAGGTCTGCTGTCACCGACTCAGCCTCCAGAGCTTGGGTGAGCCTCAATTTCTTTATAGAGGATGAGGGGATTCAAATACAATCTTGACTAGGGTCCTCTTCTGGAACTCTTCTGTGGCTCTGTCCCCCCCCCACACACACACACACTGACATTTTAGGAAAATAGAGTGTAACCATGACAGCCTCCCGGGGAACTTTCTTTGGTTGAGAACCCATTGTGCCGCACCCAGGCAGGGTGGTTAGTTTTTCTCTCTTGGAACTCGGGAATGACCCGGCAGGGCTAACACTAGAGCGGGACGTCGCTGCTGGCCTGCACAGTGGCCGAGTGATCCAGGGGAGCACGGGCACCCAAGCGCTCACCTCAGCAATGGCGTGCCAGTTCAGGAATTCATCAGTCTTAAAAGCCTGGAGAGAGAAGAACAGATCATTCCAGGGGAGGACGGAGCTCAGTCCCACCCTCTGAAAATATCAAGGGACCATGGCAGTTTCACAAGCTGCTTATCTCCTCTGTAACGTGGGTGCTCATGGGGGCAGCACTAGGGAATCGTACTTACAGTTCGCAACTTGTCGATGTTCAGGAACTGAGGGTTGTCAGCCTAGGCAAAAAGGCGGAGTGGTAAGAAAGTCGCTAAGGAGCAAAGAGGTAGGGGACACCCTCACGGCTGGAATGTAGGGGGAAACAGATTGTTTACCTCTGGTCCTGGTACATAATTACCGACGGTAGTTCCTTCCTGGAAAGGGAGAAGGAGAAAAAGAGGCAAAAGATCACAGTGTGCAGGCGCAGTTCCCATGTCCCTCTCTACGGGATCTGCCTTCATTTACTGGCCGGAACCCAGGAGGCCAAACCCATTCTCCACCGGGGGGCCTCAGGGTGCTAGCCCACTCTGTTCCGGTGCTGCACGTGGTTGGCAGACATGTGAGGCACAGAGGGAGCATTGAAGCATGGCGGGTGTAACACAGGAAGCTCAAAACCCAGGTCTAGGGTGGGGGAAATTGGGCTCCTCCCAAGAAGAACGAGTTGGTATTGTTCTGCAGTTGACTTAATTCTAAGAGTAGTTGATCCAGGGTGTTCTGGAAACACCCTTACTTAGCCCACAAAGCTGGGTGGGGGAAACTAGCCTGCAATTGGGAGCCATACCGCTGAAGTGAGCTACCTGCCATTGATTGATTGAGGCTGGTTCACTTTGTGACTTTACTGCCACCAACACTGGAGTCTCCGTTACCCTTCTCTGCTTGGTCCCGGGACCTCAGTGCATACCATCTTGCCAACTTCCTTATTCCTTTCTCCCATAGCAGAGGTCACAGACACATAGCCCCCAGGCTAGATCTAAATGCTTACATCTCACAGTGGTTTGGCATGTTTATTTTTTTAATTTGAATTAAACCATGCTTAATAAGTAGGAATTCATAAATAAGATTTCTAGTTTCTCCTGAAATTTCTAAAACTCTGGCCGTAGTAGGCACGTTTTCACACTAAGCAGCAGTCAGATGGAGTCAAGATTGGCCCCTATTTGACTGAGCACGTTTGCTCCCCTTCACCTGAGACCACAGTAGCCGACCTGCTCACTGACCACTTGATCTGATGCTCACCATGGAGTCTGGGACCCCCACCTCAAACTTTGAAATCCAGAAGGGATGTCTCCCCCCCACCTTAGGATAAGGTAGGGGTAGAGGGCCCCAGGATTCCTCACTGACTGGGGACGTGATAATAAGGAGTCTAGATCATGAGGTAGTGGGGAAAGTATCTGGAAGCTGTTCATGGGGTTAGAGGAGGCAAAGATTTAGCTGAACCCAGACAACTCACCCGCACCCCCATCTCCTCCAAAGATTCAGTAAGCTAGCCCCCACCCCACACTTTCCCAACCCTTCCAGAAATCTAAGTGCCTCTGTCCCTGAATGTCTTCCCAGAATGCTCTCCTCCCTTCCTCCCCACCTCCCTTCCTCAGAGCCCCCGTTAATCATTCAGCTCTTGACAATAGCCCAAGTACGAGCCATGAATCCCGTCACGGATAGAAGGTAAAGAAACTGAGGGGTGGGTGGATGACAAGTATAAGAAGACAACAGCCAACAATTTCTAAAAAACCGAATTCGGGTGATGCGCTCACCTCAGGACTCCCCAGGGCGGCCCCCTGGGTGGAGTGGAGCGTCAGAAGAGATAGAAGAACCACGGCAGGAAGGACTGGGATCTTCATGGTGCCAGGTGTGGGGTGCTCTGAGGCGGGGCCTCACCCCTTGCTCTTTATATTCCCAAGAAGGTGGATATGAGCAGAAGTGGGGTCCCCACCCCACTGACTCACCCCTGGATCATGTCGCCCACCCCTGGGGCTCTGGGAGGGGGAGGCATGGACTGTTCCCTATTTGCCTTTGATTTCTCAATTCACACTCTGCCCCAGGCACTTGCAATGGGTCTCTTCACGCAAGCGGGATGGGATGGAGACAGGTTGGACCTGTCCTTCCAAGGGGTTGGCAGTGACAACCAAGCAACCTCTCCTTTTGTCTCGGTCTCTTTTCCATATATCCTTCCAGGTTCTTTCCCCCCACCTGACCAAATGTTTCTAAGGCCTTCACTCAGACTAGTGTTGAAGTCGGTCCAGGCTCTGGCCTCAATCTGCCTTTCTACTTTTTCTTCTTTTGCTTTCTTTGTACATACAAACATACATGTGTATGTTTCTATGAACATACCCCATATTCTGACTAAAATGCACTCCTTCCCAAATACGCCCTTTACCGCCTCCAGCCACCTGGCCACGCTGTTCCTGATTCTTTTTTTTTTTTAAGCTTTTCAACTTTTTATTTTTTTAATGTTTATTTATTGGCGCATTGTAATTATACATTTTGATATATGTCAGGGTATGAACATCATACATGCACACATTGCACATTTAGCCCTCCCTCCAATCCCACCCTATTCCCTCCCCCTTCTCTCCCTTTCGTGCTCCGGATAGTGGTTGAGTCTTATAGGTTTGTGTATGTACATCATGTGCTATAGTGTGTTTCCCTCCACCCCTCTCCCAGCTCCCTCAGTTAGGTCACCTTCTTTGTCCATCTAAAGATTTCTTCTTCTTCCCTTCTAAGTCCCTTCTAAGTCCCATTCTATCTAGCTCCCACAGATTAGGGGGAACATCCGATTTTTTTTTTTGAAATGCCCTTCTCTCTCTGGTAAAGAATATATCACATATGTACATAATAAAATATATATTTATGTGTGTGCAATAAAAAATGCCCTTCTCTCATTTCCAGTTTGAAGAACCCAGCAGCCACCTTGGTGAAGCTGCCCTTATTTCTCCCCCCATCTCCTGGCTCCCCCCCACACACACACCCCTTTCCCCTCTCAAAATTGCCATATGGATTCATTTTTATCTCTCTCGCATTGTACCTAGAATAAATTATGCTCTTCTCTCGTTTCCCCCTTAGAATAGTAAGTTCCTTGAGATCAGGAACTATATCTTAATCACCCTTCTATCCCCCTAGCACCATGCCTTACACAGAACATGGGTAGAGTCAAAATTTAAGAGTTTATATTCGAGCCAGGCATGGTGGCGCACGCTTGTAATCCCAGTACTTTGGGAGGTGGAGACCGGAGGATCCGGGTTCGCGGCCAGACTCAGCTCTCTCTCTCTCTCTCTCTCTCTGCCTGTCTCTCTCTCTCTCTCTCTCTCTCTCTCTCTCTCTCTCTCCTTAGTGAGGCCCTCTGCAACTTCATGAGACCCGGTTTCAAAATAAAGTATAAAAAATAGGGCCGGGGGTGTAGCGCGGAGGTAGAACACCCCTGGGTTCAATCCCTGGTACCGCAAAAAAAAAAAAAAAAAAAGAGTTTATATTCGAGCATCCTTCTGCCAAGCTCTATACTTTCCTCTTTGGGGCCTGGACCCCTCCCACTATCCGACTGCCCCCATCTTTTACTCTTGGGTCTTCAGAGAGATGACTCTCTTGACCTAAGAAGGCAAAGAATAGAGAAACAGGAAAGAAGGAAAAACAAATGTTAGAGATACCAAATTAGAGATGGACTCTAGTTACCCCGAACTCTGAGTGCCTACTCCATTTCATTGACCTTCTCCCATCTCACACCCCACCCCTCGCTTGGGATTTGGATCACCTAAAGATGACAAAACAGCCTCATGAAGCAACCTTCTCCACAATGAGGTTCAAGTGGCCCAACCAGTTCCTAGTGTGATTGGGAGGCGCTGGGACAGAGACCGGTGCTGCCAGGGCCAAGCTAGCCCTTATCTAAGGGTGGGTCCCTTTACCAACCTGATGCAATTTACATTGATAGCAAGCCTGGGGTGGGAGGGCCAGGTGTCATTGAGCAATCGGTCTGAACCCCAGAGGCTGGGCACTTCAGTCCCCATGCTGTCGCCGCATCCCAGTCCCGGATGTCTTGCTAGTCTTCAGCCTCAGGAAGCCTCAATTGCATAGTGGCACCTGCCCTTCACAGAGCCACCCGAGGAGACAGTGTGCGAGAAGCACTCAGAAAGCACAGATGACCGTGTGGCAGTGGATGTCATGCTACTGGAGGGGACAAGTAAGAGAATGACTGAAGTGGGTAGAGCACCTCCCAAAGGGTTTTCTGGAGGACACAACTTTTCCTGTGTTCTTACTAATTAATTAACAGTGACTGAAAGTGCTTCTTAACCACCATTCTGTCAGCATAGGGTCAGCTTCTAGAACCGAACGAATGAAGAATCAGACAAAGAGAGCAGATATTATGCAAATCTGCTGCATTTAGACATGCTAATGGAGGAATCCAATTTCAGTTCTGGCATAGAAACTCCAAAGCACAGATGATCCAAACATCTGTTTGGCTCTAGAATCTGGTCTTTTGCAATATATTGACCTCCCGGAGGTTTTCTTTCCATCTAATGGTGCTAATAATAATGTTAGCCAGTTGACTGAGGGCTGACTATGCGGCAGGCCTGGTGCTGAATGCTCTAAATGCATGATCTCATTGAAGTATCACAGAGATCCTGTGCGGTAAGGACTATAATCATCCACATTCCACACGTGGGGGAACCACAGCATATAGAAGTTAAATAATTCCAGTACTTGGGAGGCTGAGACAGGAAGAACTCAGGTTCCAGGTCAGCCGCAGCAACTTAGTGCAGCCCTCAGCAACTTAGCAAGTCCCTGTTTCCAACTAAGAAATAAAAAGGGCTGGAGGAGTAGCTCAGAAGTAGAATGCCCCTGGGTCCAATCTCCAGGATCAAAAAAGAAGGAGGAGGAGGAGGAGGAGGAGGAGGAGGAGGAGGAGGAGACAATGTTAAATAACTTACCCAAGCTCTCACCGCCAATGCATGACAGGGCCAGCATTAGGACCCTGGGATTGCACAGCCTGAGCCTGTATTGCTCCTTTGCTATACTGTGGAGTAGTGTCCCACAAAGGGCCTTGCCCAGCCCAGGTCCTGCTGTGTGAATTAGACCCCTGCCCTGAGAATGGGGGGCACACTGCATTTAACCCTCATTAGCCCCATTTGCCAGATGTCCCTTGTGGTGTGCAGCCCGCACAGCCATGGGTGGCAGCTCTAAACACGTGCATTAGTTTAAACGGATTAAACTATACACTCTTTTTGTATACTTTTATTGGCGCATTGTAATTACACATTTACACATGGCAGTGAGATTCGAAGTGGTACATTTATACATGCACGCATCACTTGGTGTGTTTCCCTCCATATTAAACTATACACTCTTAGCAAATGAAAAGAAAGACGTGAGGTAATGGCACTCCGTGAGTGTGGCCCACAGCGAACCTGCGGTCGCCTCAGTTTCCAGATGTCTCTTGTATTATGAGCATCTCGCCACATCAAGTATGTGTTTAAAGGTAGTCTTCCAGTTCTGGTCCTAGTGTTGAAAGTTCTAGCCTTTAAAGATAGATACAAAAGCCGGGTGTGGTGGCACATGCTTGTAATCCCAGTACTTGGGAGGCAGACACCAGAGGATCCGGGTTCGCGGCCAGCCTCAGCTACTTAGTGAGGCCCTCCGCAACTTCGTGAGACCCTGTTTCAAAATAAAGTATTAAAACTAGGGCCATGGGTGTAGCTCAGAGGTAGAATGCCCCTGGGTTCAATCCCCAGTACCGCAAAAAAAAAAAAAAAAAAAAA
>PVJS01046708.1:0-15711 GCA_004027185.1 Glis glis
AGGCCCTCCACAACTTTGTGAGACCCGGTTTCAAAATAAAGTATAAAAAAATAGGGCTGAGGTGTAGCGCGGAGGTAGAATGCCCCTGGGTTCAATCCCTGGTACCGCAAAAAAAAAAAAAAAGAATAAAAAATAAAAATAAAATAGGGCTGGGGGTGTAGCTTGGAGGTAGAATGCCCCTGGGTTCAATCCCCAGTACCAAACAAACAATAAATCCACAAAGATATTTTGTAAGCCAATATAAACAAATGAGATCATATTATATAAACCTGCATCAATAGCTTGCATAGCTTGCATTTTTGCTTAATACTATAATAGATCTAATTCCTGTCAAGCTATTCTCTCGGTGTTATGTCATTCCATACTCCATCACAGCTATAAGGCTATACCACACAAAATTTATTAACCTGGGCCCTATTAAGGGACATTATAGTCTCCAGTTAACAGGAGAAAATGTGACCATCAGAGGACCTGGAGTACTGAATACAACCCAAACTTTTAGTTTCCATTTTCTTTTTCTCCTATTATGAAGTGCTACTGGAGAACATTTTTATTAACTGTAATTCTAGGCCTAGGGTTGAAGAGGGGAAGTGCAGACCTTGCCAAGTCCTAGAAAAGTGAATTTATAATTTCTCTAGGGCCCTTTAAAAAGCTCCTCCATATTAGCCATTTATCCTGTTTCATAAAGCTGTAAGCATTTAGACCAAATCTAGCTTTACAAAGCAAACAAAAATCAGGTCACCTACACAGAAAGACATCTGCTAAGGTACATAATGGCTCCTTCCTTCCTTCCTTCCTTCCTTCCTTCCTTCCTTCCTTCCTTCCTTCCCTCCCTCCCTCCCTCCCTCCCTCCCTCCCTCCCTCCTTCCTCTCTGTCTCTTTCTTTCTTTTTTGTTTATGTGTATGTGTGTCGTACTAGTGAACCCAGAGACATTCTACCTCGAAGCTATACCACCAGCCCTTTTTTTTTTTTGGTACTGGTGATGGAACCCAGGGGCATTCTACTTCTGAGCTAAACCCTCAGCTCTATTTCATTCATTCATTCATTCATTCATTCATTCATTCATTCATTCATTTTGTGGTACTGGGAATTGAACCCAGAGGCATTCTACCTCCAAGCTACACCCCCAGCCTGATTTTATTATTTCTTATTTGGAAACAGTCTTAGCGAGAGCCTCGCTAAGTTGCCAAGGCTGGGTTGAACCTGTGATCCTCCCATCTTGGCCTTCCAAGTACTGGGATTACAAGTGTTTGCCACCACACCCGGCTTATTCTTTCATTTTGAAACAGGGTCTCACTAAGTTGCAGAGGGTCTCATTAAGTTGCTGCGATCCTGCAATACTATTTTAGCCTCCCAAATATTGGATTATAAGTGTGCATCAAAACGCCTGGCTCCCAGCCCTATTTTTTTTTTCTTTGCGGTATTGGGGATTGAACCCAGGGGCATTCTACCTCCGAGCTATAACCCCAGCCCTATTTTTATTTTTTATTTTGAAACAGGATCTCACTAAGTTGCAGAGGGCCTTACTAAGTAGCTGAGGCTGGCTGTGAACCTGCGATCCTCCTATCTCAGTCTCCCAAGTACTGGGATTACAAGCGTGTGCCACCACACTTGGCTTTCCCAGCCCTATTTTTATTTTTTATTTTGAAACAGGGTCTCACTAAGTTGCATAGGGCCTCATGAGGTTGCTGAGGCTGGCTGTGGACCTGCGATCCTCCTATCTCAGCCTCCCAAGTACTGGGATTACAGGCGTGCACCACTGTGTCAGGCTACATAATGGCTTTTTGTGTGTGTGTGTGTGGTACTGGAGATGGAACCCAGGGGTATTCTGCCTCCGAGCTACACCCCCAGCCCTATTTTGCTCTTTATTTTCAAACAGGGTCTCACTACGTTGTAGAGGGCCTCACAAATTGCTAAGGCTGTCCGCAAACCTGTGATCCTCCTGTCTTAGCCTCCCAAGTACTGGGATTACAAGTGTGCACCACCACGCCTGGCTACATAATGGCTTTCAAACATGAGTCAAGTTCTTTCAAAGGAAGCAGATACGCTGAGCAGTCTCTCCCTAGGTGTCATCAGTGGGACTTAACATTAACATTCACAGGAAGCACATTTAGATGCTTGGAGACAGGGGTTAGGGGTGTAGCTCAGTGGCAGAGTGCTTGCCCAGCATGTGTGAGACCCTGGGTTTGATCCCAGCACCAAAAAGAAGAAGAAAAAAAAGATGCCTGGAGACTGCAGGGCTGGTGGGGACCACACAGGGGGCAAACTGAACTTACACAGTCTGAGAAAGTATGTTACCCGGAGGAGGCTCTAGATAAAAAGAAAATGCGCCCGTACATGTGTGGCTATGTTCCTGAACCCATCTGGCCAGTACTTCTTCTCTGTGGTGTCTGGGATTGAACCCAGGCCCCCTCATGCGAGGCAAGCGCTCTGACCCCCAGCTCCACCCCCAGCCCCTAGTCGGCACTTTGTCACCCCAGGACACAAGATTGTCTTACAGCTGGGTAGGACTACAGACAAGACCATCTTGAATGTCCTCTGAATGGGGTGATACCTGGCAAAGCCAAAAAGTGACATGGCTTCTGGTGGCCTCTAGTGAGTGGTGAAGGCAAAGCAAAAGGCCGCAGGCCTCACCTGCATGATGCTGTTGAGGCGAGGCTGGAGGCTGCTCAGGTACTCCTTCTTCACCTCGATCTCCTTGAGGATCTTCTCCTTGTTGGACAGGCTCTCTCGGTACTTCTCTGCCAGCCTGAAGGGGCGGACAGAGCACGGTCACCCAGTGCTTGCAGGGCACTTCAACATACTTGTTCACTGGCAGACTAATGCCTGCCCACACTCACTATGTACGAGGCCCTTAGTGAGCTCTTCATAAGCACTATCACATCTAGTTCTTATAAAAACCCTGGAAGAGCCGGGTGTGGTGGCGCACACTTGTACTCCTAGTACTTGGGAGGCTGAGACAGGAGGATCCAGGTTCGCAGCCAGCCTCAGCTACTTAGTGAGGCCCTCCACAACTTAGTGAGACCTTGTTTCAAAATAAAGTATAAAAAAAATAGGGCTGGGGGTGTAGCCTGGAGATAGAATGCCCCTGGGTTCAATTCCCAGTTCCACACACACACACACAAAAAAAGAAAAGCTCTTTATTAGTACAAGGCCCACAGACTGGCCTGAATAGGGCAGTCTGAATGGATTCCGGATCCATACACTAGAATGTTGTATGGCCTTCTGAAATAATATTTATAAATCATTATAATATCATAGAAATTATAATAGATTGTGGGGAAAGGCAAAGTCAAAATTAGATTTTGGGGGAAAGGCTAAGTCAAAATTAGGTACAAAAGATTAGGTCTCAAGTGTTAAAAAAAATTTTTTTTTGGTGGTACTAGGGATTCAACCCAGGGACATTCTACTACCGAGCTACACCCCTATGCCCCTATTTTTTTTTTTTTACGATACCGGGGTCTGAACCAAGGGGCGTTCTACCTCCGAGCTACACCCCCGGCCCTATTTTTTTTATACTTTATTTTGAAACCGGGTCTCACGAAGTTGCAGAGGGCCTCACTAAGTAGCTGAGGTTGGCCATGAACCCGGATCCTCCGGTCTCCGCCTCCCAAGTACTGGGATTACAAGCGTGTGCCACCACGCCTGGCCAACACCCCTATTTTTTAATTTTTATTTTGAAACAGAATCTTGCTAGTTTGATGAGAGTCTCACTACTTGCTGAGGCTGTTCTTGAACCTGTGATCCTCCTGTTTCAGCCTCCCAAGTACTGGGATTACAGGCATGTGCCACCACGCCCGGCTAAGTGTTACAATTTGAAAGGAAAAAAGGTACTTCAATGGCCAGATGTGGTGGCTTGCGCCTATAGTCCCAACTACTCAATAAACTGAGGCAAGAGGATCAGCTTAGCCAGTTCTGGGGCAGCCTGAGAAACAAAGTGAGACTTCATCTCAAAGAAAAAAAAACACCACTCAAACTTTCTGTGAATAGCCTTAAGCAATTACAACTCCAGCATGATGAGGATGGTCAAGTTTAAACTATCCAGTGGGGCCAGGCATGGTGGCACACACCTGTAATCCCAGTACTTGGGAGGCTGAGACTGGAGGATCCCAGGTTTGAAGACCGCCTCAGAAACTTAGCCAGAGTCTCAGCAACCTCACCAAGAGTTTTTATTTCAAAACAAAAAAGGGCTGGGGGTGTTGCTTGGTTGTAGAATGCCCCTAGGTTCAATCCCCAGTACCACACACACACCCTCCCCCCAAAAAAACTATCCGGTATGAATTAATCAGAAAATAAGATTTGGAGTCAGGCATGGAGGCACATGCCTGTAATCCTAGCTACTTGGGAGGCTGAGGAAGAGGATCACAAATTCAAAGCTGGCTTGGTCAACCTAGAAAGACCTTGTTTCAAAATACAATTTTTTTGTGTGTGTGGCACTAGGGATTGAACCCAGGGGCATTCTACCTCCAAGCTACACCCCCAGCCCTATTTTATTTTTATTTTGAAACAAGGTCTTGCTAGGTTAATTAGAGTCTCACTATTTGCTGAGGCTGTCCTCGAACCTGTACTGGGATTACAAGCATGCCCCACCATGCCCGGCTTAAAATACAATTTTTTAAAAAAAGAATTGGGGATGTAGCTCAGTGGTAGAATACGTGCCCAGCATGAGCAAGGCCTGGGTTCAAGCCCCAGTACCACAAAAAGGAAGAGAGAGATTTGGTCTTGGAGACTCTTCTGGTTTCATAGTGCTCAGTTGTCTGATCCTGGGTCATGACAAAGCACTGTCACTCTGTGGTTAACAAGGTCAGGAGTAAGGAGTGTTACCTTTTCCGCTGCTCTAGCTCCCAGTCCAGACGTGCCAGGGTCTGCTGGTGAGGGTCTCCCATGGTGACTTCAGCCTTGCTGATGTCTGGTGGAGCCTCTTGATAAAACTCCTCTACACTGACCAGATCTATTTCTTCATGCTTTGACCTACAGAAAACAAAAAACAAAAACAGATGTCAAGCTGCTATTCTTTTTTTTTTTTTTTTGCAGTTACTGGGGATTGAACCCAGGGGCATTCTACCTCTGAGCTACACCCCCAGCCCGATTTTATTTTTTATTTTGAAACAGGGTCTCACTAAGTTGCAAAGGGCTTCACTAAGTTGCTGAGGCTGGCCTTGAACCTGCGATCCTCCTGTTTCAGCTTCCCAAGTACTGGGACTACAAGTGTGCGCCACCACGCCTGGCTCAAGCTGCTATTCTTAGAAACCAAAACTGTGGCTTAAGCAGGTATGAAGTTCCCCTGCCTATGCCCACTCAGGCCTGATTTGCAACTACTTAAGATCCTGAAATCCAATCTCAGCAAATGCTCATCAGCAGATGTGGTGCGAGGTCACTGGTGATATGCCACAGGATCCATGTCCTTGTTGGCCAAGCTTTTTATCTGTAAATTACCAAAAGACCTGGAGAGATGCTTATTGAATTTATAAATGTCTCTCAGCTCAGCAGGAAAGCTAATAGCTAAAGGAGTCTAATAAAATCAAGCCAGGCATGATGGCACACGCTTGTAATCCCAGTACTTGGGAGGCTGAGACAGGACTGCAGGTTTGAGGACAGCCTCAGCAAGTAGTGAGACTCTCATTAACCTAGTGAGACCCTGTTTCAAAATAAAAATAAAATAGGACTGGGGATGTAGCTAGGAGGTAAAATGCCCCTGGGTTCAATCCCCAGTACCACACACACAAACAAAAGAATGCTAATAAGCTGGATGTGCTGGAGCATACCTATAATCCCAATTCTTGGGAAGCCAGGACAGCAGGATCGCAGGTTCGAGACCAGCCTCAAGCAACTTAGTGAGACTCTCAGAAACCTAGTGAGACTATTATTTCAAAACAAAAAATAAAAAAGGCTGGAGGTGTAGCCAGAGGTAGAATGCTCCTGGGTTCAATCCCCAGTACCACACACACAAAAAAAAAATATTAATAAACTGTACTTTATCCATCAGAAGGTAGCTAAGGAGCAAAAGTTCAGGTTTCAAAGGATAAGATCCATATACAAAAATGAATTGCTGCGTTTTTAGAGAGGAAACTGGACCAAAAGATTAAAAGGATGTGATTGGAAGTGAGCTGCTCCCATACAATGTGTCCAGGAATCAAATTGGTCATGTAAAGGCACCTGCTAGGGAAAGAGAATTACTTTTCACTAAGTGCAGAGCTCAAAACTCAGAAGGGTTGGAAAGGCTTCCGTGGTTCTTTATGAAGCCCAGAACTACTGCTTGTGATTCTCCCACTCAAAGTGTTCTATTCAGTCTTCGCCTGGATCCTGCAATCCTCTCCACTCACCAGATTTCTTTTTAAAGAGACTGGCTCACACGGAGCTATGTAAAAAAGCAGTTAACACAGATCAAAGCCCTGTGCTCCCAGACTCACTTAAACTCCAGGCATTTGGTGATCTCCTTCTGCAGGTGCATCACCTCATATAGCAGGTTCTGCAGCTGCAGGTGATAGGCGTCTACTTTCTGCTTAGCCTGAAGGGAAGACAAAGGTGGAGGTCAGCGAGGCAAACTGGGTGGGACAGTGTCAGCACAGTCAGAAAAGGAGCAAAGGGGATAGAGAAAAGAAGGGAGGAGTGCGGAGGAAAGCTATTTAAACCTCTCAGCCCTGCACCTCGTGGGTCTGATCTCTTCCTTTCTTCAACCTGATGTGGGCTAATCGGTTAAGCTTCTTTAGAGTCATGAAATGCACACAGCTCTGGATCCTTCGTTCTTCGATTTCAATTGCCTGTGGGCAAAGAAAATGGTAAAGACCACTAACAACAGATGCTGGCTCCGCTCCCTTCAGTGTCTCACTGCTGACCCATCCCCATCCAGGAATGAAAACACACATGGGAGGGAGCTCCAAAAATGGGAAATGGCATGAATGAAATACAGGGATGACTAGACAAAGGTAGTCCTCAGGTTCCCAGGCAAAAAGCGGTTTCTCCTTGGACTGAAGCGACAGGAATTGAAGACGCAGCTAGTGCAATCAATGCACAATTAATATCTGTCCCTACAGATCCTACACAGGGACCTCTGCAGTAGCAATACCATGACACAACATTAGACCTCTAGGCCTGGCGTGGTGGCGCACACCTGTAATCCCAGTATTAGGGAGGCTGAGTCAAGAGGATCAAAGGTTTGAGGACAGCCTCAGTAACGTAGAGACTCTCAGAAGCCTAGCAAGACCCTATTTCAAAATAAAAAATATAAAAGGCTGGAGGTGTAGCTCGGAGGTAGAATGCCCTGGGTTCAATCCCGGGTACCATAAAAAAAAGAAGAAAGAAAGAAAAAAAATTGACCTCTATAAATAGCATTAGAGAAAAATTTAAATGAAGGCCGGGTGTGGTGGCGCACGCTTGTAATCCCCGTACTTGGGAGGCGGAGACCGGAGGATCCGGGTTCGCGGCCAGCCTCAGCTACTTAGTGAGGCCCTTGGCAACTGCGCGAGGCCCTTGGCAACTGCGTGAGACCCTGTTTCAAAATAAAGGATAAAAAAATAGGGCTAGGGGTGTAGCTCGGAGGTAGAATGCCCCTGGGTTCAATCCCTGGTACCACAAAAAAAAAAGAATAATTTAAATGAAAATACCAAAATTACAGCCATAGAGTGTGGCCACAATAAAATAGATATGATATAGTTGAGTGTGGTGGCAAATGCTTATAATCCCACTACTTGAGAGGCTGAGATGGGAGTATTGCAGGTTTGAGGCCATCCTCAGCAACTTAGCGAGGCCCTCAGCAACTTAGTGAGGCCGTTTCAAAATAAAAAGAGCTGAGAGTGTGGCCCAGAGGCATAACACCCCTGGGTTCAATCCTCAGTACCAAAAAAAAAAAAAAAAAAGATGTAACAGTCTTAATAATATTGGCCAGCATAAGCACAAATAAAATGTGGAAAAAATGGAATTATTTTTTTAACTTATCCATCTAGTTTTCAGACATACTGTTTAGTTTTTCTGTCCCTAAAGCCAGGTTTATTCATTTAACATTAATGATAATTTCACTTTTTGGTCTCTATGATTTACTTATACATACCCATGCTTATAAAATTGAAGGACTTTACATGTACCATCATTTCTCATCACCCAGGAAAATGCTTGACATTTAATTTTTTTTCTTTTTCCTTTTTTGTGGTATCAGGGATTTTAGGCTAAGCATATGGTAAGTTAGAGAGACCCTGTTTCAAAATAAAAAATAAAAAGAAGCCAGGTGGGGTGGTGCACGCTTGTGATCACAATACTTCGGAGGCTGAGACAGGAGAATTACAGGTTCACGCCAGCCTCAGCTAGTGAGGTCCTCCGCAACTTAGTGAGACCCTGTTTCAAAGTAAAGACTAAAAAATAGGGCTAGGGGTGTAGCTCAGTGGTAGAATGCCCCTGTACCACACACACACAAAAAAAAAAAAAAAAGAAAAGAAAAGAAAAAGAAAGGGGGCTGGAGATGTAGCTCAGTGGTAGAGCATCCCTGGATTCAATCCCCAGTACTACCAAAAAAAAAAAAAAAGATAATTATAGAAAAATTAATAAGCCAGGCGTGGTGGTGCATGCTTGTAATCCCAGTACTTGGGAGGCAGAGACCAGAGGATCTGGGTTCGTGGCCAGCCTCAGCTACTTAATGAAGCCCTCCGCAATTTAGCGAGACCCTGTTTCAAAATAAAGAACAAAAAACAGAGCCAGGCGTGGTGGCGCACGCTTATAATCCCAGTACTTTGGGAGGCAGAGACCAGAGGATCTGGGTTCGCGGCCAGCCTCAGCTACTTAGTGAGGCCCTCCGCAACTTCGTGAGACCCGGTTTCAAAATAAAGGATTAAAATAGGGCCGGGGGCATAGCTCGGAGGTAGAACGCCCCTGGGTTCAATCCCCAGTACCAGGAAAAAAAAAAATAGGGCTGGAGGTTTAGCTCGGAAGTAGAATGCCCCTGGGTTCGATCCCCAGTACTGCAATAAAAAGAAAAATCAATTATCCAATGTTTTCATTACCATAGTGGGTAATTGGGTGGTGATGATCCAACTACCTGATCATGGCTAAGACAGAAGACTAAGATCAGGAAGGGCCCTGGTAGGTGAAAAGAAGCCCCATCTGGCCAGGGGTGGTGGCGCACGCCTATAATCCCAGTACCTGGGGAGGCTGAGACAGGAGGATTACAGGTCTGAGGACATCCTCAGCAAGGTATCAAGGCTATCAGCATCCCAGCAAGACCCTAGGATGTGTCCAAATAAAAAATGAAATAGGGCTTGGAGTGTAGCTCAGAGGTAGATCAATCCCCAGCACCACAAAAGCAAAACAAAAAATAAATAAAATAGGAGTCCCATCTGTGCAGACCCATCAGGTCTGTGGCTCCTGGTCCCGCTCCTTACCACATCCTTGCCTCCCCTGCTCTTCAGGTCCTGGATCTCAGCCATCAGCCTCTGTAGTTCCTGGCACGTGTACTTGTACAGATCATAGTCTCGGCCAGGGTCCCGCAGGTCCACCTCCGCCTCCTCGCTGTAGTATTTACCTTCCTGCGGAGTCAAGGAGAGAGGCCCTGGGTAGGGAGTGAAAGTCTCCCTGTTGGGAATAGGGACACTTGGCTGAGATTTCTTGTTACATAAGAACAGTAACAATGAAGCCCCAAATCAGGTCATTAAAGGAACTGGACCTCAAATCAAATGTTATTATTTTCAAAATAGAAACCTTTGTCTCTTTCTGAATTCAAAGTAATGCATGTTTGTTGTCAAAGATTCAGAACATAGAGAGGAGTAGCAAAAAGAAAATGAACAATTGCCTATAATTTCACTTCCTAGCCCCAAATACCTCTGTTGTGGATAAGTACATTTTATTTTTAAGCAAGATGGGATCATATTGTCCATGCTCAGTGTAACTTCTCATCCAAATAAATATAGATCTCTTTAAAAATGGCTGCATGATAGTCCACTGTAGAGATGAACCAGATGTCAATCACTTAACTAAATTCTTATTGATGGGTATTTAGATGGTTAAATCAAATTTTAGCAGACATTAATGTATCATAATTGGTCTCCCAGCCTTTGCAGTAAGCAGAATACAATATTTAACAAGCACAGTAATCAATGCCCCAAAAGGATAAGGTAAGGCTCGCCATTATGAACAATGAGTTCTGGGTTGCAAAAAAAGGGTTTATCTTTTGCACCTGTTTATGAATCTTTGTCAACAAGTTAAACAAAAACATGCACAAAAGCAAATGCATATATATGATTAAAAAATAAATTTAGCCGGGCATGGTGGCACACATCTACAATCCCAGTACTTGGGAAGTTGAGACAGGAGGATCACAGGTTCGAGATCAGCCTTGATTTCCTAAATCTGAGGAAAGCATTATTTTGCTTTTCTTTCTCTCTCTTTTTTCTTTTCATAATATTCTTTCTTTTTTTTTTTTTTGTTTTTTTGTGATACTGGGGATTGGACCCAGAGGCATTCTACCTCCGAACTACGCCCCAGCCCCTTTTTATTTTTTGTTTTGAAACAGGGTCTCACTAGGTTGCTTGCTGAGAGTCTCACTAAATCGCTGAGGCATGCCTCAAACCTGCAATCCTCCTCTCAGCTTCCCAAGTACTAGGATTACTGTTATGCTCCACCATGCCTAGCATATTCTTTCCTATATATATGTCAAAAGTCATACTAAACAATGAGTTCTGGGTTGCAAAAAAGGGTTTATCTTTTGCACCTGTTTATGAATCTTTGTCGACAAGTTAAACAAAAACATGCACAAAAGCAAATGCATATATATGATTAAAAAATAAATTTAGCCGGGCGTGGTGGCACACATCTACAATCCCAGTACTTGGGAAGTTGAGACAGGAGGATCACAGGTTCGAGATCAGCCTCAGCAACTTACTGAGACTCTCAGCAATCTAGCGAGAGACCCTGTTTCAAAATTTAAAAAAAGGTGGGGGGGACTGGGGATGTAGCTCAGAGGGAGAATGCCCCTGGGTTCAATCCCAGTACCACACACACACAAAATGAATTAAATAAATAAATTTAAACACATACACACACAGAGTGCTAAAAGCATTGTTTTCTGTTTTCTTGGTGCTGGGGAATGAACCCAGGGCTTTGTACATGCTAAACATAGGCTCTACCACTAAGTTATACTTCAGCCTACATTGTCTTTATTTATTTATTTATTTATTTATTTATTTTGCAGCACTGGGGATTGAACCCAGGGGTATTCTATCTCTGAGCTACATCCCCAGCGCTATTTTTTATTCTTTATTTTTAAACAGGGTCTCACTAAGTTGCAGAGGGCTTCACTAAGTAGCTGAGGTTGTCCTTGAACCTGCGATCCTCCTGTCTCAGCTTCCCAAGTACTGGGATTACAAGCGTGCGCCACCATGCCCGGCTTGCATTGTCTTTAAATTTAAGGTGGTATGTTTCCCTATTCTTTTTTTTTTTTTTTTGTGGTACTGGGGATGAACCCAGGAGTGTTCTATTCTAAAACTTCACCCCCAGCCCAATTTTATTTTTTATTTTGAAACAAGGTATTGCTAAGTTGCTGAGAACCTAAGTTGCTGAAGCTGGTCTCAAAACTGTGATCCTCCTGTCTCAGCCTCCCAAGTACTGGGATTACTAGCATGCTCCATTACACCCAGCTATGTTTCCCTATTCTACTTTCAAAAAACAAACAACAACAACAACAAAAAGCAACCAGCCAAGCTGGGCATTGTGGTGTACACCTGTGATACCAGTATTTGGGAAGTGAGATAGGAGGATTGTAGTTTCAAGGCCAGCGTGCGATAACTTAGTGAGACCCTGTTTCAAAATAAAAATAAAAGCGGTCGGGGGTGTAGCTCAGAGGTAGAATGCCCCTGGGTTCAATCCCCAGTACACACACACACACACACACACACACACACACACACACACAAATAAAAGACTACTGAAAAAATCAAAACGGCTAAGTCAAAGAGCTAATCAGTCAAAACAGCCCAACGGATTCAAGGACAGAGAAAGACAAAAGAAAAGAACAGCCTGCTGACCACAAGTGCTATCGGGCCACAGAAGAGGTTCTGTGGGCATGTGGTTCTGGTTCTGGTACCATCTCAGTAGCAGACCCAGGGATGTAACATCTCTGAAACTACAGTGCTGTGCTGCACATGCACTGCCTTCCTCTGACCATCAGGAAAACTGGAGACACATACCACACTGGAATATGCTCTCTGTGCAGTACTACTTGTGTGTAATACAGGCTTGTTAGTTCTTGGGATGCTAGAGCTAAGCCTGATGTGGACACTTAGGTTGTGTGGAGCCACAGGAATTCTAATCACTTGGCAAATGGAGGCCACCAGGAGGTAGTTCCTAGTAGACACAACCCTTAGTTGCTGCAAACGAAAAGCTGGTGTCCGGCCATGAGCTGCAATTTCTCAGCAGCATGGTGCCCTGGCTGATCTCACCTGCTCGGTGTCAGACCGATTCCGCTTTCCTTCAGCTGGAGCTCCATCACTTCGGATCACTTTGGGCTTCCGCTTTTTGCTTGATTCTGATGACATAGTTGTTCCTCAAGGTCAGGAAAAAACAGCAGAGATCTATCAAGAGGAGAAAGGTTAGTCGGGTGGTACACTTGAGAAGCTAAGATAGGAGGACCGCAGTTCAAGGCCAGACTGGGCAACTTAGTGAGAGCCTGTTTCAAAATAATATAGGGCTGCAGATGTAGCTCAGAGGTAGAACACCCCTGGGTTCAATCTCCAGTACCACACAAACACACACACACACAAAAAAAAAAAAAAAAAAAAAAAGGAAAGAGAGAGAAAGGAAGGAAGGAAAGCTTTTGAGATTTTCCAAAGTCAAAATTGGAGATTTTTCTGGAGTCAAGATACTGAAGTCTAACTAGCAGTTCTGGTCACTTACAGACTCAATAAAAGTCACTTAACCCTGTAAAACATGAATTTAATCCTCTGTAAAGCAGGGAATCTTCCTTCAGCCTGTCCAAACTGAATTTGTCTCACATAAGCCCATTTCTGATGCTGTTGATTGATCACTGTGTGGTGGGTACTGAGCCAAGCACTTTATGGGTATGTTCTCATTTGATTATTATCACCAACTTTTCAGATAAGAACTGCTAACATTTTACAGAGGAGAAAATAGGCTCAGAAAGGTGAATGACTTGCCACAGTTCACATGGTTAGTATGGTGAAATGTGGGTCCATCTGATGTCACAGTGCTCTTCACAACTACAGTTTTATGCCTTCTAATCTTGCCAGCGTCACATCTGGCAATGCCAGATGCCTGGTTGACCGTAAAATTTAAGAACAGAAGCCACATTTCATGAGGCTCAAGGGTCCCTTGCCACCTCTCATGGTCATTACCACAGACTCCTGAGGTATACACCAATGTGTTCCTTCCTTTTTTTTTTAGATACTGAGCTACATACCCAGTCCTTTTCATTTTGAGATGGGGTTCTCACTAAGTTGCCCAGGCTGGACTACAGCTTGCGATCCTCCTGCCTCAGCCTCCTAAGTACATGGGATTACATGCATATACACTGCACCCGGCTGTCACCTATACTGAGGAAGTCAAACTGCACTGTAGTGGAGTCAGCAAGTCCTGATCAGTTTGCTTTTCTCTGGGTCTGTGTCCTTACAAATCAAATGAGAATAGTCCTTATCTCAGGGCTTATAGGAGCATTAACACAGGCGCACCCCACTGGGGAAAGTGATGAACACAATCTGGGATTGGCATTTTTAAAGGTGCATGGGTGATCTTACATAATGCTGAATCTAAGGAGAAAGTTAATAGCTTTGTGTGTGTGTGTGTGTGTGTGTGTGTGTGTGGTACTGGAGATGAAAACCAGGGGCATTCTACCTCTGAGCTACACCCCCAGTCCTAATTTGTTTTTTATTTTGAAACAGCGGAGGACCTCACAAAGTTGTTGAGGCTGGCCGCAAACCTACAATGCTCCTGTTTCAGCCTCCCAAGTACTGGGATTACAAGCATATGCCACCCCACCCGGCTGAAAGTTAATACCTAATTCTTTTTTGAAACTTCAAATTGCTTCAAGAACATGTCAGTTCCCTAGTTTGTCTTTGACATCCATGAATGCCAAGGTTCGTTTGTAACAAAAGGGCTCTATCTCAGAGCCTTAGACAATGAAACCTAGGCAGAATTTGTTAACAATGATCCGTTTTCATTATATTCTTTGTTTTTGGTTTTTGGTACTGAGGTTTGAAAGCAGGGGCAGTCTAACTCTGAGCTACACCGCCAGTCCTTTTTATTTTTTATTTAGAAACATGGTCTTGCTAATTTGCTGAGCCTGTCCTCCAACCTGCAATCCTCCTGTCTCGGCCTCCCAAGTACTGTGATGACAGGCGTTCGCCACTCCACCCGGCTCGTTTCCATTATATTAAACATAATTCATTTTTATCATTACCTTCTACATAAGGCAAATGAAATCAGCTTTCCACTTATGTCAAAGTGATTCGAAGTTTTCTTTCAAAGTATTTTTTTTATCTTTTTTTTTTTGTGGTACCGGGGGTTGAACCCAGGGGAGTTCTACCTCCGAGCTACACCCACGGCCCTATTTTTTATCCTTTATTTTGAAACAGGGTCTCACTAAGTTGCGGAGGGCCTCACTAAGTAGCTGAGGCTGGCCGCGAACCCAGATCCTCCGGTCTCAGCCTCCTAAGTACTGGGGTTACAAGCGTGCGCCACCACGCCCGGCTTCAAAGTAAATGTAAGTTTAAAAAGAAATGAGCTAGCCGGGCGTTGTACAAGTGATAAGCCGAATTGGCAAAATCCACCAAAGTGGAACCCAAAAGGCCTTAAGTGTGGGAATTCCCAACTTGAGCAACATAGGGGTGCCCGGCACACAAAAGCGCACAGTAAACGTGAGCTGTTACCACCATCATCGCAAGGCTACAACGTGGGGCCAGAGGACACTGCAGCTAACATTTTCCAGATGAGGAAACACCGCCGGGCCGGGCGACAGGAGACCCGGGTGGGAGCGAGCGGAGAAGCCTGGTCGGATCCCAGCCCAGGGCCACCATTCGGGCGGTCCGCACCTGTCCCCAGCGCCGGGCCTGGTCCTGCCGCGCTGCCCGGCCGCGGTCGCTCCTCACCTTACAGCTCCGCGCACCGGTACCCGCCAGCGAGCTACTTCCGGCGGCCGGGCGACCTCGGCGCACGCACCATAGAGAAGCGGAAAAAGGGAAGGAGCAGCCGGCCGGAAGTGAGGTGCGGAGGCCGGAAGTGGTGTCGAAAGCCCGGAAGCTAAGCGCAGGGCACCGGAAGTGTGCAGTTCAAATTCAGATTTTTAATTTTTTTTCTTGATACCGGGGATTGAACCCGGGGCATTCTACCTCTGAGCTACACTCCAGCCCTATTTTATATTTTGAAACAGAGTCTCTTTGATCGCAGCCTTGAACCTGCGATCCTCCTGTCTCAGCAGCTCCCAAGTGCTGGGATTACAGGCATGTGTCACCACGCCCGGCTCCCGGCCCTTGTTCTGAATTCTAAATTCTAGCTCGAATGCCTTAGCAGGGCCATGTGGGACGCAAGGAAGTGGCGAGTCCCAATTGGGGCAGTACCTCCACACTGTCCTCTAAAACTGTGTAACTGAGGCTGTGAGGATAGACTCTTATGTACCTCGTTCACTTCTCCCAGCGCTTAAAGCAGTGCTCAGCAACTAGTGGGCGCTCCCCAAGTTGTTGAATTAATGGGTTTGTGATACGCTCAAGATAGCATCATAA
>PVJS01046709.1:0-15710 GCA_004027185.1 Glis glis
ATTCACATCCCTTTACATAGATGGCCAGAGAGTTGTCTAAAAAGAATCAATATATATTACCATTAAAATTGTATAATATAGCCTGGGCATGCCTGTAATTCTAGTACTTGGAAGGCTGAGAGGAGAAACACAAGTTTGGGGCCAGCCTGGGCAATTTAACAAGACCCTGTTTCAAAATAAAAAAATAAAACGGGCTGGGAATGTAGCTCAGTGATACTGTACCCCTAGATTCAATCCCCAATACCATACACACACAAAAAATCATATAATGCAAACTTATGTCTGGTTTCATATAACCCCACCAACATAGAGTTTTATATTTGTTTACATTTATTTCTTGAAGTTTTTTTGGTAATAGGGATTGAACCCATGTGCATTCTACCTCCAAGCTAGACCCCAGCCCTTTTTTTATTATTATTTTGAAACGGGGTCTTGCTAAATTGCTGAGGCTGGCCTCAAATCTGTGATCCTCCTGCTCAGCCTCCCAAGTACTGGAATTATAGGTGTGTGCCACTACATCAGGCCAGATTTTTTAATATTTGCATATACATAATGAGATATCTTGGGGGAAACCAAATAGAAACACAAAATTCATTCATCTTATATATCTTATACAGCTTGAAGATAATTTTATGCATTTTTAGCATTCTTGTGTTTTGACCATGACTTGTCACATGAGGTCAGTTGTGGAATTTTCCACTTGTGGTGTCATGTTGGTGCTCAAAAAGCAAAATTTTAGAGCATTTTGGATATCAAATTCTTAGATAAGAAGCTGGGCATGGTGGCAGATGCCTGTAATCTCAGTACTTGGGAGGCTGAGACAGAAAGATCACTGTTCAAGGTCAGCCTCAGCAATAAGAGATCAGTTACTCCAAATAATAAAATGAAAAAAAAAATCTGGATTTGTCATTGATATTCTAGAGAAAGAGAATTGAGGGTAGAAACAAAAGGAGGGATCAGAGAACTGAAATGGGAAGCATCCAGAAACATGGCAGGAGACAGGGGCCTACTGGAGCACATGGCCGTCTAGAAGTTTCCTACTATTGTAAAAAATGGTGATTAAATTTCTATAATCAACTAGCTATACATTGGATTGGAAGTTTTCAGCTTTGTGGGATAGCCTTCATTGACTCTAACCCTTTTTTGCAATTTGGAGCCACACAACCATCTTGGTGATGGATCATCTGGAAAAATGAAGGACGAGGAGTGGCACATCATGAGGCAAAAGGCATCAGCTAAGGGACGGTGCACAGCGCAGACAGGCTACATCACGGTCTGACAGGAAGCTACAGAAGCAGCTTGGAAAGCCGTGGAGAAACTGAGGTCTCGGGACATCCCACAGTGGTTGGAAATGAGTCTCAGACCATTTTCATATCGAAAGACTGACCTAGTCATTAAATTATTTAAGATTATCCAGGTTGGAAACTTTTGGGTTACATTCAAGTGAAAGCATTTGTTGAACCACAGTAAAATAAATTTATTAGCAGCATTTGTCACAGTCTGTCCTGTTGTCTGGTAATTAGCTTTCGGGACACTGAACCCTCTGGTTCCTCCTTCCTCATCAGGCTGTGCTCAGTTTCCTCTGCCACTTCCTCCTTCCTTCCTGCTCACTCGTTGATGGCATGCCTCCGGGCTCCATCCTGCAGCCTCTCCTCAGTCAACAGGCAGTCCCCCTAGGTGACCTCATCCAGTCTCAAGCTCTCATCCACTCTCATGCTCATGTGGAAGGTATATGCTCATATGGGACCTTGACAGGTCCAAAATTTATATCTCCCCAACTTCTCTACTGATTCATATAACCCACTGCCCACTAGACATCCTTACTTAGATGTCGAATGCTCATCTCAAAATATGTCCAATACTGCATTTCTGAGCTTCCTCCCCAAACTTGCCCCACTGTTGGCTTTCTCCATCCTTTCAAGCCAAAAAACATGGAGTCATCCTTAAGAATCTTTTCCTGGCTGCATGTAATAGCACACACCTGTAGTCCCAGTACTTGGGAGACTGAGATGGGAAGATCTCAAGTTTAAGGCCTGCCTGGGCAACCTAGCAAGACTCTGTCTCAAAATAAAAAATGAAACCAGGTGTAGTTGTGCACGCTTGTAATCCCAGTACTTGGGAGGCTAAGACAGGAGGATTGCAGGTTCAAGGACAGTCTCAGCAACTCAGTGAGGCTTTTAGCAACTTAGCGAGACCCTGTTTCCAAATAAAAATAAAATGGGTCTGGGGGTGTAGCCTGGAGGTAGAATGCCTCTGGGTTCCATCCCCAGTACCACAAATAAATAAAAATAAATAAATACACACACAAACAAACATAAGGACTGGTGGTGTAGCTCAGTGGTACAGCACCGCAGGTTCAATCCCCAGTAAAACATACACACACACACATACACACACCCTTTTTCTATAATACCTCATTTTCAGTTTGACAGGCAGTCTTGCTTTTACCGTTAGCATATATCCAGAATTTTCCCATTTCTACCAGTTCAACTCTACCACCCTAGTCAGACCACTGTCATCACTTTTTTTTTTTTTTTTTGGCAGTACCGGGGATTGAACCCAGAGGGATTCTACCTCAGGGCTATACCCCCAGACCTATTTTTTATTCTTTATTTTGAAACCAGGTCTCACTAAGTTGCGGAGGGCCTCAGTAAGTAGCTGAGGCTAGCCACGAACCCGGATCCTCCAGTCTCAGCCTCCCAAGTACTGGGATTACAAGCGTGCGCCACCACGCCCGGCTTATTCTTTATTTTGAAACAGGGTCTCACTAAGTTGCAGATGGCCTCACTAAGTAGCTGAGGTGGCCGTGAACCTGGATCCTCTGGTCTCAGCCTCCCAAGTACTGGGATTACAAGCATGCACCACCATGCCCGGCTAGGATGATCCTTTTAAAACCTGTATAAAGCTAGGCATGGAGACACACACCTGTAATCCCAGTACTTGGGAGGCTGAGACAGGAGGATTGCAGGTTCCCCGTCAGCCTCAGCAATTTGTGAGGCCCTCTGCAACTTAGGGAGACCCTGTTTAAGAATAAAATAGGGCTGGGGGTATAGCTCAGAGGTAGAATGTCCCTGGGTTCTATCCCCAGTACCACAATAATAAATAAATAAATAAATAAATAAATAAATCCTGTAAAAAGCTGGGCATGGAGACACACCTGTAATCCCAGTACTTGGGAGGCTAAGACAGGAGGATTGCAGGTTCGAGGCCAGCCTCAGTAACTTAGCAAGACCCTCAGCAACTTGGCAAGACCATTTCAAAACAAAATATAGAGCTGGGGTGGTGGCGCACGCTTGTAATCCCAGTACTTGGGAGGCTGAGATAGGAGGATAACAGGTTCACGGCCAGCCTCAGCTACTTAGTGAGGCCCTCTGCAACTTAGTGAGACCCTGTTTCGAAATAAAGAATAAAAAATAGGGCTGGGGGTGTAGCTCAGAGGTAGAATGCCCCAGGGTTCGATCCCCAGTACAAAAGGAAAGGAAAGGAAAGGAAAGGAAAGGAAAGTTATTATTCACTCATCTTTTTTTTTTTTTCCCATGGTGCTAGGGATTGAACCCAGGGGCGTTCTACCTCTGAGTTATACCCCCAGCCCTGTTTTATTTTTTATTTTGAAACAGGGTCTTTCTAAGTTGCTGAGGCCGTCTTCAAACCTGCGGTCCTCCTGTCTCAGCATCCCAAGTACTGGGATTATAGGTGTGGGCACCGCACACAGCTCCTCACTCATCATTATTCACTCATCTGCTCCCTATCTGAAGCCATAGCCAAAGTTCTTATGATCTTATGTGATCTCTCTGTCCCTTCTTCTTTGACCTCTTCTAGTCCTGCCTCCCCCTCTTTTCTTCTCCTTCTCCTTTTCCTTTTTCTTCTTCTTGCTTATTTTTTGTTTTGTTTTGCCCTGGGGATTGAACCCAGGGCCATTCTACCTCTGAGCTACACCCCCAACCCTTTTTATTTTTTATTTTTGTTTGTTTGTTTATTTATTTATTTATTTGCGGTAACCGGGATTGAACCCGGGGGCATTCTACCTCCGAGCTACACCCCCAGCCCTATTTTTTTATCCTTTATTTTGAAACCAGGTCTCATGAAGTTGCAGAGGGCCTCACTAAGTAGCTGAGGCTGGCCATGAACCCGGATCCTCTGGTCTCCGCCTCCCAAGTACTGGGATTACAAGCATGCGCCACCATGCCCGGCCTATTTTTTTTATTTGAAACAGGTTCTCACTAAGTTGCTGACGGTCTCACTAAATTACTAAGGCTGGTCGCGAACCTGTGATCCTCCTGTCTCAGCCTCCCAAGTACTGGGACTACAGGCATGCACCACTGCACCCAGCAGTCCTGCCCCACTTGTTCTCTCTTCCAGCAACACCTTCATCTCGACAGTTCCTGAACAAACCAGGCACCCTTCCACCTCAGACCTTGTGCATTTGCTATTCACTCGCCCTCAAATGTTCCACAAAGTTTATTCTCTCACTTCTTTTAAGCCTTTGCTTAAATACCAGCTTCTCAACTGGACCCTCCCTGAACACCTTCTAATGGCAATATCCTATCTACATTTCCAATCCCTCTTTTCTTGTTCTACCTTTTTTCTTTTTCCATTAGCACTTATCTCCTTCTAACACACTATAAAATTTATTATCTTTATTGCTTATTATTGATCTCCCCCCTCACCACTAGAATGTATAAGCTCCATGAAGTGAAACATCCTTATTTGCCTTGTTCACTAATCTCTCCCAAGCACTTAGCACAGTGCCTAGCCCGTGTGAGGCGCCCAATGCTAATTATTTAAATGAAAAAAATAACTGAAAGTCACCCCTACCAACAGAATAAGGAGTCCACAGTTTCATACAACTCAAGCATTTTCCTTTAGACCAAAATTGGCAAACTTTTCCATAAATGGCCAGACAGTAAATATTTTAAGCTTACACGTCATATGGCCTTTATCCTAACTGTTCAACTCTGCCCTCAGAGCTCCAGAGCATCTAGAGAGAATACATAAACAAATGGGTGTGGTTGTGTTCCAATAAAACTATTTACAAAAATAAGCAACCAGGTGTGGTGGCACACGTCTATAATCCCAGTACTTGGAAGGCCAAGACAGGAGGATCACAGGTTCAAAACCAGCCTCAGCAACTTAGTAAGACTCAGCAACTTGGTGAGACCTTGTTTCCAAATTTAAAAAAATATTTAAAAATAAGGCTTGGGGAGTAGCTTGGAGGTAGAATGCCCCTGGGTTCAATCCTCAGCAGCACACACACACACACACACACACACACACACACACACACACAAATGCAGTCAGCCAGTAGGCTCTTCACTGATTCCTGCTTTAGACAAAGACACATTTTGGTAAATCAGGTTTTTTCATTGACAGGCCAGGCTCTGTTCACTCACTCTCCCAATTGCCAAAACAAAATTCTAGAAGGGTGAATGTAAACATAGGAAAGTTACAGATTAGCAGCTTCTATCTGCAGGCAGACTAGGCATTCCTTACTCAAAGTGGCCCTTGAGGAAGATGTGACTTGGGGGTTGGGTAGGAGGAGAAATCCTGGTATCAGTCACTTTCTTGCTAATGAGTTTCCAGCACATTCTCCTTTGGATCTTCCTCTAGAGGTTTCTAATATGCAGAGTGATCTACTTCTGAAGCCTCTTTTCTTTTCCATTAAATTCTTTGGCATTGATGGTGCATTTCCTGTGCAAGGAAACCATTTTTACTTTTATCAGCTATTCTGGAAGCCAATAGATTGATGCCTTGTATTAAGAAGATACCTGCTGGGCTGGGAGAATAGTTCAGGGGCTGAGGGCATAGCTCAGTGGTGGAGCACAATGCCCTGGGTTCAATCCCTAGCACCACAGAAAGAAAAGACACAGAACAAAACACATGCACAAGAAAAAGTCTGCTAATATTCTGTTCAGGCCCTAATTTCCTGCCATCCAGACCAATGATTCTCAAGTAGGGACAGTTTTGTCCCCACCACCACTACCACTAGGAGATATTGGCCAATGTCTGGAGATACTTTTGTTTGTCAGAACCAGAGGTTGGAGGCTAGACTGGCATCAGGTGGGCAGAGGCAAGGATGTGGCTAATCATCCTGAGACAGAACAACCCCATGACAAAGAATTATTCAGTCCCAAATGCCAATAGTGCTGAAGTTGAGAAACCATGATCTGGAGTGTTCTATGGGACTTATAATCCACCTCATAGTGCACTGCCAAACCAATCTTCCAAAGCCATCAAATTTATTCATCACTCCTAGGCTGCAATAGCTCCAGTAGCTTTTCACTGCCTGGAGGATCAAGTCTCTCTTTGTCATCCTGACATTTAGATCCTAAGGGATTTAGGCCACTCGCATATTTGTTCTGCAGCAGGTTTCTCCTTCTCTGGTTTCTACCTGTACCATTGATGCTTCCCCCAAACACACATTTTGGGAGAATCCTCCCCGCATCTCTCCTCTGATCCAAATCTGATTCATTTTTTGAAGCCCCACACACACCGCACGCCCCTGGCCACTGAGTCAGCGTGTACCAGTCCTCGGTTTGCACTTCCCATGGGCTCACCAGTCTTACACTGCTATATAGCTGATCCCCCTAGCTTGCCCCACACCAAACTCCCTGAAGGAGTCAATACTGTATTTTTGTCCTATGGATCTCCATTTCTACAGCGTAAAGTATGAAAATTAGATTGTATTGAGAGTCAAATGAGATCATGAGTCTAAAAAGCACCTCAGTACAGAGTTAGGTGCTCAGAAAATGATAGTGTCACAGTATCTGTAGAATCATACATTCAGGAGCCCATCAAAGGTGCTTGATAAATTGCTTAAATGTAGTTATGTGAAGTGTGCATGCCATTCAGATTAGCCTGGTATTTGGAACTAGCAGCAAAGAACTTCCATCAGAAATCCTACACCAGTTAACACGCCTTCATGCTCGACTGAATCCAGGAGCAGTGGGTGTCACATTTTCCCAAAGTGGTGCCTGAGCCAACCTTTCTGCATTTAGCAAGTTAATGAACAGCTCGTGAGTAAGTCTTTGCCCACTCCAGCCCAATTTAGAAGGCTGCCAATAGGATATGAACATGCCACACTCTCTTCTTTGTTGGGGACCCAGCCTATCCCCCCAAGTGCTTCTGCTTTAAGCCGCTGGAGGGTCTGGTGTCCCTGGAGAAGTCACACCAGTGGGACGAGGCTGCAGCATGGCCCTGGATTTTCCCCAAGTGGAAGAGAGCCTCGTCTCAGATCCTGGGAGAGGACAAGCGAGTGGGGGCATCACATTCCGAGTAGCCTGCCTTGGCTTTGGGCCAGAAGCTGAGTGGCAAGCAAGAAGGAACACATTCCGGGAAGGCAAGGAGCCCTGCCAACACAAGGCGAAGGAGGCCCAGCCAGCTGCCCTGCTGGGCGCCAGGTGCTGAGTCTCCCTCCCTGGAGGTCAGGCACGCAGAGGGATGAACTGCACTTTCCCTGGATTATCATTTCAGAGGCTTAAACGCCTCCCTCCCTCTCGCTTTCAGCATACGCAACCGTTAAATTTCAAACCTCTGTGCTGTGGGGTCCAACCTGTGCCGTCTAAGTACAAAGTAGGAGGGGAGAGAGTCGTTGCCATCCTAAAACCACAGCTCACAGGAGCCAGATTTCTTTCATTCTGCCCCTGAGTGACAGAGGATGCTCTGCACGGCAGGGCAGGTCAGGGGAAGAGCCTGGGATTTCCGTGACCTAGAAGCTGAGCTCCCAGCCTCGACCCTCCACCCATGCAGCCCAGACACACACGAACACCCACTTGTTCTTCATACCTGCGGCTTCTGCCTTCCCACCGGCCAGACCTTCAGAAAGTCTGGAGGGCCCTTGGAAACGCTTTCCTTTCAGAATCGCCACAGGCCTTTCCCCAGGCAAGGGAGGAAGGGAGAAGAGGACCAAAGGGGGGGGGGTAGAACTATTCCTTAGGGGGTAAGTGGCTGCACAAGCCTGCCCAGAGACTCTCTTCTTCCATTGCAGAGGCAGGTGCGCTGGACTTGGAAGAAGCCTGGGCCAGTTTTCACCCAGCAAGGAGACAGCAGGGTGCTTGCGCTGAAAAGAAAAATGAAGTCAGTTACCTCTTAGGCTGCAGGTCTTCTTGCGGGACTTTGCTGCCACCTAGTGGGTCGGTTTTACTCTTCCTTCTCAAGAGACAATCGGCCTTTCATGGAGCCTAGGGATCTGGCCTCAGTCCTGTCTCCAGGCACAGATCCTGGCCTGAGAAATGTCTTTGGCCTAGGACTCCCTGATTCTGTGGCCCAGCAGCTAAGAGAGAGGGACAGCCTGGGCTCCAAAACCTCGTCAGTGACGCAGGCGTCCTAATGACATGGCAACCAGGTGGAAGGCCATGGCAGGCACCCAGGACAGGCAGTTTCTTATTCCCAGGACATTGTTGGCGAACTGAAGTCCTCCCTGGGCTCCCCTCACTCCTGATTGTTCTTTCCACTACAACTTCTACCCCGGTGACCCTTCCCCTCTGGCTACGACCCTCGGTGCAAGACTGAGGCGCTGCTCTGTATTGCCCTCTACTTCCTCAAATGCAAGGCAGGTATTTCTCCCTTGTAAAGTTAGCTCATCTCAACTTAAAATCCATAAATAAATGATTTTATGCCCTCTCTGTGTTGCTGCTGCTGCTTTGAGCCAGTTCATGGGAAGAATGAGAAGGAGGCATGTTTTAAAGCATTTTATTGGATTAAATGATTCCACTAAGTTCTTCAAAAGTCTGTAGATCATCAGCCATATTTTCCTATCTATTGTGTCCAGGTGTT
This sequence comes from Glis glis, assembly GCA_004027185.1. NCBI lineage: Eukaryota > Metazoa > Chordata > Mammalia > Rodentia > Gliridae > Glis > Glis glis. The sequence goes on from PVJS01046709.1 coordinate 8,773, forward strand.
TTTCCTGTAGCAGGGAGAGCTTGGTTCCACCCATCAGCCTCAAACTTTCTGATCTGAGCTACGATACCCAGGGAGTGTATAAAATCCAAACTCTTCTCCTGTCTATCTCATCAATTTCTTTAAAAAAAATTTTTTTTTAATTGGGAAGGTCTGGGGATATAGCTTGGTGGTAGAGTGCTTGCCTAGCATAAGTAAGGCCCTGAGTTAAATCCCCAGCACCGTTTTTTTTTTTCGGTACTGGGGATTGAACCCAGAGGCATTCTACCTTTGAGCTACACTCCCAGCCCCATTGTATTTCTTATTTGGAAACAGGGTCTTACTAGGTTGATGAGAGTCTCACTACTTGCTGAGGCTGTCCTCGAACCTGCAATCCTCCTGTCTCAGCCTCCCAAATACTGGGATTACAGGCATGCGCCACCACGCCTGGCTGCAAAAAATTTTTAAATGTGGTAAAATTAGCCAGCCATGGTGGCACATGCCTATAATCCTAGTTCGAGGCCAGCCTCAGCAATTTAGCGAGACCCTGTTTCAAAATAACAAATCAAGCTGGGCGGGTGGCAGACGCTTGTAATCCCAGTACTTGGGAAGTTGACCCAGGAGGGTCACAGGTTCGCGGCCAGCCTCAGCTACTTAGTGACACCCTCTGTAATTTAGTGAGACCCTGTTTCAAAATAGAGAATAAAAAATAGGGCTGGGGGTGTAGCTCGGAGATAGAATGCCCCTGGGTTCAATCCCCAGTACTGCCAAAAAAAAAAAAAAAAAACCCACAAAATCAAGCCAGGTGTGGTGGTGCACACTTGTAATCCCAGTACTTGGGAGGCTGAGACAGGAGGATCACATGTTCACGGCCAGTCTCAGCAATTTGTGAGGCCCTCCACAACTTAGTGAGACCCTGTTTCAAAATAGAGAATAAAATAGGGCTGGGGGTGTCTCTCAGAGGTAGATTGCCCCTGGGTTCCATCCCCAATACCACACACACATAAAAAAAAAATTGAGCCGGGCGTGGTGGAGCACGCTTGTAATCCCAGTACTTTGGGAGGCGGAGACGGGAGGATCCGGGTTCGCGGCCAGCCTCAGCGCGCATGCGCGCGCGCACGATCGATCGATCGATCGATTGATCGATTGATCTCTCTCCTCTCTGTCTCTCTACCTAGTGAGGCCCTCCGCAACTTCGTGAGACCCGGTTTCAAAAATAAAGCATAAAAAAAATAGGGCCGGGGGCGTAGCGCGGAGGTAGAACGCCCCTGCGTTCAATCCCCGGTACCGCAAAAAAAAAAAAAAAAAAAAAAATCGAAACTCTAAACCACTAAATATAAACTCCCCATTTCCTCCTCCCCTGACAATCACCATTCTTTCTGTCCCTCTGAATTGTACTACTCCAGGTACCTCATGAGTGTAATTCTCTACGTCTTTGCGTGAATGGCTTCTTTCACTTAGCATTGTGCCTTAAATGTCATCCACGTTGTATGTGGCATGTGTCAGTTTCCTTCCTTCTCAAAGCATTATTGCTTCTACCATTTTTTTTACATGCTGGGGATGTCCCCAGCCCTACCTCTTGATTATTGTAAATAATGCTATGAGTATGGGTATTACAAGTATCTCAAGACTCTGCTTCAAGTCTTTTGGGTACGTACCCAGAAGTGGAATTGCTGAATCATATGGTAATTCTGTTTTTTGAGTAAACACCATACTGTTTTCCACAACAGCTATACTTTTTCCTTCCTTCCTTCCTTCCTTCCTTCCTTCCTTCCTTCCTTCCTTCCTTCTCTCTCCCTCTCTTTCGTTCTTTCATTCTAGGTCAAGCATGCTAAGTATGTGTTCTACCACTGAGCTTTACCCTCAGTCACAAGCAACACCATTTTTCATTCCCACCAATAGTGCATCTGGAGTTCCAACTTCTTCACACCCTCACCAACATTCGTTATTTTCTGTTTCTTTGATAGTAGCCATCTTAATGAATATGACTGTGGTATTTATAGTTTTAATTTGCATTCCCCTAATGAGTAGTGAGGTTGACCATTCTTCATGGTTATTGGCCATTTGTGTGTGTGTGTGCATATATATATATATATATATATATATATATATATATGCAAATATATAGAGAGATACATTATATATGTATAATCACATACATATTTTAGAGAAATGTCTATTGAAGTCCTTTGCCTTTCTTTTTCCTTCCTTCCTTCCTCTTTCTTTTCTTTTTGCGGTACTGGGGATTGAACCCAGGGGCATTCTACCTCCGAGCTACACCCCCAGCCCTATTTTTTATTCTTTATTTTGAAACAGGGTTTCACTAAGTTGCGGAGGGCCTAAGTAGCTGAGGCTGGCCACGAACCTGAGATCCTCCTGTCTCAGCCTCCCAAGTACTGGGATTACAAGCATGTGCCACCAAGCCCGGCCCCTTCTTTTTTTTTTTTTTTGTGGTACAGGGAATGGAACCCAGGGGACTTATACCTCCGAGCTACACCCCAGACCTATTTTATTTTTTGTTTGGAAACAGGCTTTTGTTAAGTTGCTAAGATCCTCACTAAGTTGCTGAGGCTGGCTTGGAACCTGCGATCCTCCCGTCTCAGCCTCCCAAGTGGAATTAAAATCGTGTGCCACCATGCCCAGCCCCTTCTCTCTCTTTTTTTTTTTTTTTTTTGTGGCACAGGGGATGGAACCCAGGGGACTAATACCTCCGGGCTATACCCCCAGATCTTTTTTACTTTTTGTTTGGAAACAAACAAAAAGTTTGTTTCCTATCAGCCTCCCAAGTACTGGGATTACAAGCATGCACCACCACGCCCATTTTCCAGTCATTTTGTTGTTGAGCTCACCTCTCCAGCCTTTTTTCATCAGAAAAAAAGTGACTTCTCCACTCTTTTCAGTCTCCCACTTGGTTAGTATCCTAGAGTTATGTATAAACAGTTTCTCTTCCTCAGAGACATGTATGCTCTTTCCTACCTTTTGCAGTTACTGATCCTCTTCTAGAAATGCTCTTTTCCCAGCTCCTCCCATGTCTGGCTCCTTGTCCTTCAGGCACCAGCTTAAATGTCACTTTGCAGAACTTTCTTGACCACCCCATCTAAAGCCATGCCCCGCTTTATCTCATACCACTCTTTCTTTCCTTCATGGAACCAAATCAAAACCTGCAGTTCTCTTGTTTGTTTACATCTTTCCTTGGAACTTACCCGTACAGGGAATGTAAGTTCAATCCCTTTGGGACACAGACATTACCTGACACGTTCACTGCTGTATCTCCGGCACAGTCTGGATTCGATGATACTTAATTGAGTGAATATATACTAGAAGGGGGCATTGTTGGGAGAAAGAAAACTGTGACGTGACCTAAATTGGAATATAGCTTCCCTAGGCTCTAAGTCATAGAAAAGACCACAGGAGTTTTCTGGCTTTAAATTCCATACATCAGATACTGAATCAAGTACTATTTGAGCCAGGGACATTGCTTTGGAGCTGCCCAGGAGAAATGCGGAGGGATTCCCAGTGTCCACCAAACTGAAGTGGAAGGCTGTGTGGTCTGCTGTGATCGTCCTCACACCTTCCCCATGTGCCTGAGGTCGAAGTCAGCTCAGCTAAATCATTTGAGATTTGCAGAGTACATGGGATACCAGGAATGACTGGGGCTCCAGCAGTCTCCTTGGTGCCAGATATGTCAGTAAGAGTACCTTTAGTAAGTAGTCAAAGGATAAAAATAAACTTTCCTTATCACAGGATGCTAGAAAAATCAGGGTTTTTATTTTATTTTTTTAATTTCAAAGGTGAATGCCATAGAGGAACAACCCAAGGATGGTTGAACCCAAAGTCTCAGAGAACTAGAGCAGCATCAGCCAGTGCAAGCAGGAATGTATAAATACTCATAGTTTATAAATGAGATAACAGAACACACAGTACCCCAGAGGACCAGGCTGGAAGACAGAAGGGAGAAACAGAGCAAGGGCCCTCCAGAGGGGCAGGCACGCCCATGCATGCAAAGCCCTGGGCCCTGTGTGTGTCTCCAAAGTCACCTAGCACACCTCCTGCCCTCTCTGAGCCCGGGGTCTGGCTGGAGACCAGCTTTGCCAGCATCTTGGCACATCCACCCATGACTTGGCACCTCGCATGGCCTCTGGATCAACCTTGCGAGGCTCCGAGAATGGATTTGTTTTCCCTGCCTTTCAGCAAGAACCAGGGAGGGGAAGCACTGGGGCAAAAAGCATTGTTTCCCTGAAAATATGATGAAAAAGAGTGATGAAGGGAGCTGGTTCCTAAATAAACTGGTGGGCATTGGTCCAGCGTGGCTCTGAGAAGGGAACAGTGAGTTTCACCTGAGACCTACAGATCTGGCGCAAGCAGCACGAGACCAGGCTCTGCGCCCAATCTGAGAAAGGGGGGCAGGGAGAGGACGAAGAGCTTCCCCCTCGGAGCCCAGGGGGTTGTCCCCTACTGTCAGTCTCTCCACTCCTTATTTGGGTTTGTCAGGAACAGGACAGATGATCACACTTCTGCAATAAAGAATTTCTACCTGGATTTCTTCCACTGATTAAGCTCTGAGTGTGAGAGGGGAACACGGTGGCTACATCTGATACCACCCACCCCACCACCAGTGTCTTTCCCTGATACCTCTGGCTTCCTCACTAAGGCCCTTCTGGAACCTCCGAAGGTACCGTCTTAGCAGATAAGAGTCCTGGGGAGACCCAGCCAGAGTTCCCTTTAGAACAGAGAAGGCAGATGGAGAGACCCTCCAAAGCAAAACCATCACTGTGTCCCCCCTTTTATCCCCTACCTCCCTTGTCCTCAAAGGTGTCAGACAGACCCTTTGCTGGTCCCTGCACGGAACCAGGCTCACCTGGGACACCTGCACCTTGTTCATGGAAAACAGAGCCTGTGGAGTAGATGACCTTCCTTCCTGGCCTGAGTGAGCTCCGCCCCATGTGGCCCACACCAGCACACTCAGCTCCCTGCTAGGTTGCTATTGGCAATGCCTGAGATCCGGGCACTCAGGCAAGGAATACACAGCAAGACCTCAAATCTAACCTTCTGCCCTTCCCATGGCCTGCTTCCGGGGCCTGGGATGCCTTGGGAGTGTTTGTGCACACCGGGGATAGACCTAGTACTAGGCTGGCGACCACGGTGAATGAAGGCCCTGCTCCACCTGTCTCACTAGAACGTGACAGCTGGGGACCTCCAGTCTCCTTCACAGCCTCTGCCACCATACCCTGCTGGGGAGGGCATCCTTCCTCATGAGGGGCCAGCACAGAGCCTCAGCTCATAGCAAGAAAGGCACTGGAATCCTAGCGATGAGCCCTCCTCTCCACACTCACAGCCCCTGGTCCAGGCCTGAGGGGTGCCTGGCTCCCTGCAGAGAAGCCCTGTGGGCTCCAGAACAGGGACCCTCGGAGGCCCAGTGAAAGGACAGTATGTTGGGAGAGAGCAGAGTCCACAGAGGTGGCTGAGTTCTGGCCTCTGCCCACCTCCCCCTCCACTGGAGTGAGCCATGTGAAGAGAGCCGCATTCCAGGTATCAAAGCACGGCCTTTGTCCCTTGAAGTGGCCCCCAGGGCTCTGCCTCTGTGCCAGAACTGTTTCCAAGGAGCAAGTTAATTTTTTTTTTCTCATTTGAGTGCTTGCTGAAGCTGAGTATACAGAATTCCTCAGCTGGTTCCAAAAATCTAGGTTTTGAGTCCAAAAATTGTAGGAGCCAGTAACATTGTAAACAGGTACTTCAGATCACACATTGCAGGAGGGAGAAGACTTGGGGGAGGAGGAGGGGTCTAGAATAGTTTCCTTCATACTCAGTCTCAGCATAGCAGCAGCATAAACCAAGGGGATCATTGGAGACTTAGCACCCAGAGCATTCTTCTTGTAGAGGTGGCTGTTACCTGCACACAGGAGAGAGGCTCAGATCAGAGAAAGGACCCAGAGGGCAGACGGCATGGGCAGGAGGGCCACTGAAGCCTTTCTTCCCCCTTGAGAGTGGTCCAGGGTAGATTCTGTGTACCCTGCACACACTGTTCAACCTTGCTATGGCCATCAAACCAGCACAAAACACGGCCAAGTCCACCCAGGGTAACAGGCAACCTGGCTCCTATCAACCCTCAACCCCAAAGGCATCAGGAGGAGAAAGGGCCTCACCTGTGCCCAGGGCCTGGGCCATCCCAATTGAAGGAGCGTAACTGCTGTTCCAGCCGGGAGATGCGGAATGCCAGATAGGATGAGGACATGACCAAGAAGCAGATCCTGAAGACACAGGGCAAGAAGGTGTTGAAACTTTCTTCTAGAAAAGGGGTATTTTGGAGACTGGGCAGAAATAGGAATGGGAACTAAGCTACTACTGCCATTGGAGGAATGAAAGAACTCTCGGGCCTGTGTATCAGTCTTCCCAGAGGCCACGGGCCCTGAGACTCGCCCCACGGAAGTGTCCTCACAGCCCAGCAGGAATTCTGGGCCCTTCAGGGGATGCCTGGAGGAAGTCCTGGCCAGACTGCCAGAGCTGTTGTCCACCTTACCTCTGGCCAGCCATCTTGTTCCTTCCTGGGCCTCCTCTAGAAGGCCACTAAAATGACCCCTATAGGGGCAGGCCCATTCCCCCACAGGTGCTGAGGCTGATGACAGCCAACCCAGCTAGAGGAGCCAGAAGAAGCAGATGAGGGAAACCCAGGGGCTGGCTGTGCACATGACTTCCCACCACACTCACTGCTCTGCTGTCCATGGTACAGACAGGTCAGGGGTTCCAGACAGTGCCCTAGTCGTGGGCCCTGGGGAAAGCAGGCTTTTGTCCTGCTCAGTACTTTTACCCAGCTATCTGACGGCTCTCTCTAATTCTTTGTGTGTGTTTGTGGGGGGGTACTTTTTTTTGCAGTACTGGGGATTGAACCCAGGGGCATTCTACCTCTGAGCTACACCTCCAGCCCTATTTTTTATTCTTTATTTTGAAACAGGGTCTCACTAAGT
>PVJS01046710.1:0-15710 GCA_004027185.1 Glis glis
TGGGTGGATGGATGGATGGATGGATGGATGGGTGGGTGGATGGGTGGGTGGGTGGATGGATGGATGGATGGATGGATGGATGGATGGACAGGGTGGATGAGCGAGTTCTGGGGTGAAATATCATCCCAGTGCCCCCTGACCAACACAGTGGCTTTCCTTTCTGCTGCCTGCAGCCACCGCCACCATCGTGGGCCTGCTGGTTTTCCCAGTCTGCCTGGCCTCCCCATTCGCCAAAGCCGCCTGCGAAGCCCCCTCCATGTACCGAGGTGGGAGGTGCCAGCTGGGCTGGGGCTATGTGACCGCCATCTTCAACGCAGTCCTGGCCAGCCTCCTGTCCATCATCAGGTGGCCCCGCAAGACCAAGGTCCAGGGGAGGGCCATCTTCTCCCGCGACACTCAGAGGATCATCCTCGTGCCAGAAATAAGCAAATAAAAGTCTCCAGGGAAGAGCAGAGAGTTGTACTAATTGACCACGTACTCAAGTTCCATAGCACCCCTGCTGCTTCTTTGCTGTGTGGCCTCAGGCAAGCCACCTCACCTCTCTGGACCCATTTAGTCTTCTGTAAAATGGAGGTTGCAACAATGCCTACCTCATAGGGTTCTTATGAGAATCAACTTGAGCCATGCTGTGTAAGTAAAACACGTTGTACCAATAAACATTAGGGCATGGGGGCACTTGGGAGGCCGAGACAGGAGGATCACAGGTTCAAGACCAGCCTCAGCTATTTAGGGAGACCCTCAGCAATTTAGTGAGACCCTATTTCAAATGAAAAATGAAAAGGGCTGGAGGTGTAGCTTAGAGGTAGAACGCCCCTGGGTTCCATCCCCAGCACCAAAGGGGGAGATAAGGGCCAGGGCGATCGTGCACACAGGGTGGCCGCTCAAATTCTACACTTTCCATGGGCGCATGTGGGTTTTTCTTTCTTCTGTCTCTTCTTATAATCCCCCTATCTTGGAGGATTTGGACATTATCTAGGTTATCAGATATTTAATGGGGTGTCTATAGAGTATAAGACTTTGTGTCGGTGCTGGGGTGGAGGTGGGAACATGGTGCCCCTCTCTCCCCTCCAAGTAAATAATCCCATCAGTGTAGACGCAGCACTGCCGCTGGGGGCACGCGAGGTCCCTCTGCTATTCAGTTCTGACATCACTCTTTGGCCTCTTTCTTGTCACCCACTCAGTCCCCGTGCTGTGACTGCACCCCTACTTCTCTGCACAAGTCGCTCTCTCTGTTGGGGATGCCGGGGTCAATCTGTTGTCACCTATTGTGACACAATGCCCATCCTTTTTTTTGTGTGTGTGGTACTGGGTATTGAACCCAGGGGCATTCTACCTCTGAGCTACACCCCCAGCCCTATTTTTTATTCTTTCTTTTTTTTTTTGGCGGTACCAGGGATTGAACACAGGGGCGTTCTACCTCTGCGCTACACCCCTGGCCCTATTTTTTTATGCTTTATTTTGAAACCGGGTCTCACGAAGTTGCGGAGGGCCTCACTAGATAGATAGAGAGAGAGAAAGACAGAGAGAGAGCTGAGGCTGGCCGCGAACCCGGATCCTCCGGTCTCCGCCTCCCAAAGTACTGGGATTACAAACAACAAAAAAAACAACAGGGTCTCACTAAGTTGCGGAGACCTTACTAAGTTGCTGAGGCTGGCCACAAACGTGTGATCCTCCTGTGTCATTCTCCCAAGTACTGGGATGACAAGCATGTGCCACCACACCTGGCCTATTCATTTTGAAACAGGGTCTCACTAAGTTGCAGAGGGCCTCACTAAGTAGCTGAGGCTGGCCGCAAACCTGGATCCTCCTGTCTCAGCCTCCCAAGTACTGGGATTACAAGCGTGCGCCACCATGCCCGGCCACAATCTTTGGGAGCAGCTCATTAATCTTCGCTTGGGAAGTGACCCTCAGCTACTTGCTGGTGTCCTTGGGCAGATAGACAACTGATCCCATCTGGCCAATCAAGGCTGGTCAGAAGGATCGCTTCAGAGCTGGGGCGTGGGGCCTGTGAAAACCAGGATGGAGGAGTGGAAACATGAGACAGAGGTGGAGTTCTGAGGACGTCATTTCAATACCTGGATCCAGCCAGGCCTGCTCTCCACCTGTTGGAGACACAGTCACAGGCAGCTCTAGGCTGGCACCCCCCAAGCTTGTCTACCTCAGAGGAAAAAGTGAAATTCTCTTTCCTTTCTTGGCATATACAAATCCCAGGGAAGGAGTCTGATTGGCCAGCCTGAGTCACGTGATCATGGTGGAGTGAGGCAGGTCAGCAGCCTCACATTGAAGGCTATAGTTAGCCAGCTGCAGCAGTGGGTGCATGCCTATAATCCCAGTACTTAGAAGGCTGAGACAGGAGATCGCAGGTTTGAGGCCAACCTCAGCAATTTAGCAAGACCCTCAGCAACTTAGCACGACCCTGTTTCAAGAAAAAAAAAAGAGGCTGGGGGTTGTAACTTGGAGGTAGAATGCCCCCGGGTTCAAACCCCAGTACCTTCCTTCCTGAGGAAGGAGGAGGAGGAGAAGGAGAAAGAAGAAGACAGCAATGGCTGTAGTCAGAGTAGATGCTGGTACAGACTAGGGAAGGATGTTGAGTGTGGAAGAACATTTGATGGTCTCTCTCCCTTTCCTTTCTCTTCTCTCTTCTCTCTCTCTCTCTCTCTCTCTCTCTCTCTCTCTCAGTACTGAGGATTGAACACATAGGCATTCTCTCTCTGAGCTGCACCCCCAGCCCTTTATTTTTTGTTTGGAAACAGGGTCTCACTAAGTTGCTGAGAGTCTCGCTAAGTTGCTGAGGCTGGCCTTGAACCTACCATTCTCCTGTCTCAGCCTCCCATGTACTACCATGCCCGACTGGGCACTCTCTCTTTAAGGGAGACTTTCTTAGCCCCATTTCATAGACATGAAAATTAAGACTGAGAGAGGTAAAATTACTTGCCCAAAGCCACAGAGCTGATCAGAGATGGCAGAGCTGGGATTTGAATCCAGACCTTTCAGACTCTGTATTGAAGGTGAAATAACACCTGGATTTGCTGCCTCTGTCCCCAGCCACTCGGCTCACACTGAGGAGAATTGCAAGTTCCATGTCAGCCCGGGCAATTTAGCAAGACTGTCTCGAAATAAAAAGGGCTGCGTGTGTAGCTCAGTGGTAGCGTGCTCCTGGGTTCAATCCGCAGCAACACACACACACACACACACACACACACACACACACACACACACGTAATATAATGAGCTGGGCATAGTGGTGCACACTTGTAATCCCAGTACTTGGGAGGCTGAGACCGGAGGATCCGGGTTCGCTGCCAGCCTCAGCTACTTAGTGAGGCCTCCGCAACTTTGTGAGACCGTGTTTCAAAATAAAGAATAAAAAATAGGGCTGGGGGTGTAGCTCAAAGGTAGAATGCCCCTGGGTTCCATCCTCAGTACTGCCAGCGAGTGGAAGCCACCAAGCAGAATCCCAAACTCAATCCACAGTCACCCCCTTCAGCTTGGGACACGCCGCCCCTCCCTGTTCGCGGCCAGCCTCAGCTACTTAGTGAGGCCCTCTGCAACTTAGTGAGACCCTGTTTCAAAATAAATAAAAAATAGGGCTGGGGGTGTAGCTTGGAGGTAGAATGCCCCTGGGTTCAATCCCGGGTACCACCAAAAAAAAAAAAAAAAAAAAAAAAGCCCCAGAAAGGAAGGCAGGAAGAGGCTGGCGGCTTCCCAAATCACATCCCATCATAGTGGAAGATCTCCAGGGAGCTGCCTGATCCTGTTGGTCATTTAAATTCTGCTATGGTTGACTTAGCCAGAACTGACGGGCAAGCCGGCCCTTCAAAAGGGCTTCGTTGTGCTTCTGTAACGTCTGTCCCTGTCCTGGGCTCAAGCTCTCAACGTGCTCAGTGGCTTAAAAGCCAAAAGGACAAAGACCTGGCACCCTTTCCTGACTCAGCAGAACGGGTGCCAAGTGCAGAGTCAGCGTGGGCGCTGCTCCTGCCAGGAACGGAGGGCCTCGCCACACCGCCTCTGGTTTCTCCGTCACCCAAGGGTGCTCCTGCGGGAGCCGTGGCAGAGCGCACCCGGGACCCAAGGGAGGAGCTGGGAGACTCAGGAAAAATGGGTTCCCAGCCAGGAAATCCCCGCCAGCGATGCTGAGGGGAGGGGGCTCCCAGGGGAAGGGGAGGCCGAGGCCCGAGTTGGGAACCCAGGGGCACGCTATTACTCCCATCGCACATGTGTGGAAGCGAAGGCCCATAGAGGTAGAGTCACTTGTCCTCCGTCCTACAGCCATACGTGGTATCCTTAATCTTCTCTCCAAAATGTGGACACAGACAAAAGATGATTTTAGTTGAAGTGAGAAATCATTCCTGGGTCAATTCTCCTTTAAGTCTTTGAAGAAGAACGGATCATTGGGTGCTAGTGTGTCTTCAATGCCTCTCAAACCCTTAACTCTATCTCTTCTTTCTCTTTCTCTCCTCCTCCTCCTCTAGAACCCAAGGGCATTCTACCTCTGAGCTACACCCCTAGCCCTATGGTTGGTTTTTTTTTGTAATTTTTTTTGGTAATTCTTTTTTCTTTGGGTACTGGGAATTGAAACCAGGGCCATTCTACCTCCGAGCTACACCCTCAGTCCTATTTTTTTTTTATTCTTTATTTTGAAACAGGGTCTCACTAAATTATGGAGGGCCTCACTAAGTAGCTGAGGCTGGCCGCGAACCCGGATCCTCTGGTTTCAGCCTCCCAAGTACTGGGATTACAAGCATGTGCTACCACGCCTGGCTCTTATTCTTTATTTTTAAATAGGGTCTCACTAAGTTGCAGAGGGCCTCACAAGTAGCTGAGGCTGGCTGCGAACCTGCGATCCTCCTGTCTCAGTCTCCCAAGTACTGGGGTTAGAAGTGTGCGCCACCACGCCCAGCTTATTTTTCATTTGGAAACAGGGCTCACTAAGTTACTGAGGCTGGCCTTAAACCTATAATCCTCCTGTCTCAGCCTCCCAAGTACTGGAATTACAAGTGTGCGCCACCACGCCCGGCTTTTTTTGTAATTTTTGAAACAGGGCCTCGCTATGTTCCTGAGGCTGGCTGCAAACCTGTAATCCTCCTGTCTCAGTCTCCCAAGTACTGAGATTACAAGCAAGCGCCACCGCACCTGACTTTATATCTTTTCTTAACTATGATGTTAAACATCCCCCTAAACTGGGAGTGGTGGCGCACGCTTGTAATCCCAGTACTTGGGAGGCTGAGACAGGAGGATCCGGGTTCACGGCCAGACTCAGCTACTTAGTGAGGCCCTCCGCAACTTAGTGAGTCCCTGTTTCAAAATAAAGAATAAAAAAAAATTAGGGTGGGGGGTGTAGCCCGGAGGTAGAATGCCCCTGGGTTCAATCCCCAGTACTGCAAAAAAAAAAAAAAAATCCCTCTAAGGCCCATGTGCTAGAGCTTTGGTTCCCAGCTTGGTGCTACTGGGAGGTGGTGGGATCTTTAAGAGGCGGGGCCTAGCGGAAGGCAGTTAGGTCACTGGGGGTGTGCTCTTGAAGGGGATTGTAGGAACCCAGCCCCTCCTATTCCTTTTCACATCTTGGCCAGGAGGTGAGCATGCAGAGAGCCCTCTGAAACTTAGTGAGACCCTGTTTCAAAATAAAGAATAAAAAATAGGGCTGGGGGTGGAGCTCGGAGGTAGAATGCCCCTGGGTTAAATACCTAGTACCGCAAAAACAAAAAACTATTGCTGGGTGTGGTGGTGTACACTTGTAATCCCAGTACTTGGGAGGCTGAGATAGGAGGGTCACAGGTTGGAGGACAGCCTCAGGAATTTAGAGAGGCCTTCAGCAACCTAGGGAGACACTGTTTCCAAATAAAAAATAAACTAGGGCTGGGAGTGTAGCTCAGAGGTAGAATGCCCTAGGATTTAATATCTAGTACCACAAAAAGAAAACTATTAAGGATATAGCCCCACAGGTGGCACACAGATGTGGTCAAAATCATCAAGGTGGATGGAGAGAGACCCGAGTTTGGGAGATGCTGTTGTAAAATGTGGGAAGTCCTGGTAAGGGCACACCTGTAATTCCAGCTACTCAGGAGGCTGAGGCAGGAGGATGGCAAGATTGAGGCCAGCCTGGGCAACTTAGCAAGACCCTGTCTCAAAATAAAAATTTTTAAAAAGGGCTGAGGGTGTAGCTCAGTGGTAGAGTGCTTGCCCAGCACGGCAAGGCCTTGGGTTTCATCCCTAGCACCGCATAAAGAAAAAAAAAAGAAACTAGGGAGAAGATGCCCTGTGGACAGCCCTCATGTCTGCCCAACTTGACGTTTCCACGAGAGAAGGAAAGATCATGAGAAAGTTTCCATGAGAAGGAAAGACACCACTTCCTCCTCCTGTCCCTAGCACGCCCTCGCCTCCCTTGCCCCTGAGCTGCTGTGACCTCAGGCCTGGGAGAGAAAAAGAGAAAGATGACGAAGCGACACAGCAGAACATGATGGCCATTCTGGATGGGATGGCCAGAGCCTCCCAAACTCTGTGCCAGGAGTCCCTCTCAACTGGCCCACGGCCTCTCCACAAGCCAAAGGGAACATTCTAGGTGACCGGCAAATGGATCACGGTTCACAAGAGGAAGGGGAACAGCCCAGGGCCACACTGAGGTCTTGGTCTGAATAGCAGCAGAATTCAGGTAGAAAATGTGGGCACAGGTGTGATCCAAATGCTTTTTGCTACAGGGAAAAAGGAGAGAGGAGGTAAAGGAGACGAGGAAACAGGGAAGGGAAGGGAAAGAGAGGTAAAGGGAAGAGGGATGAAGAGGAGAATGCAGAGGAGGAAGAGAAGGTCACAATGACATCTGCACACATGCGAGGGGACAAACACGACTCACTGAGTCATGGCAAGGAGCCTGGTGATCCAAGACTCGCCTTTTCACATCCATGCCAAGTTCAAATCCGTGTGAGTAGGAAAGTCTTTACAAAAGCGAACGTGGCCGGCTATGGTAGCGCACTCCTGCAACCCAGAACTTGGGAGGCCGAGACAGGAGGATCACAGGTTCAAGGCCAGCCTCGGCACCTTAGGAAGACTCTCAGCAACCTAGTGAGACCCTGTTTCAAAACGAAAAATAAAAAGGATGGAGGTTGGAGGTAGACTGCCTCTGGGTCAATCCCCAATACCACAAACAAAACAAAGGCAAAAAAATGTTCTTAGTTTTTCTTATAACATCACCAGTTAGCAGAGGCAAGTAGTGTATGCAGCCAGGAATGTTTGCTCTGCCCATTCCCCAGGTCTGGCGGTGCTAGATGGCCACAAACTCTACAGAAGCCCTTCAGGAGCACAGCCACATGTACCGACCTAAGGCTGAAGTCAGAGGTGTGAAACTGGGGACCCCAAAGTGAGAGGGGCCGCTACGGGTTGGGCTGGCGTGAGGGGGTCTTGGCCCTGGACCCCTAACTTGCTTTGACTCTTTTATTTTTATTTTTTTGGTGGTACTGGGGATGGAACTCAGGGGCCTTCTACCTCCAGGTTACACCCCAGACCTATTTTATTTTTTATTTGGAAACAGGGCCTCACTAAGTTGCTGAGGCTGGCTTCGAACCTGCGATCCTCCTGTCTCAGCCTCCAAAGTACTGGGATTACAAGTGTGTGCCACCACGCCCAGCTTACCTTGGTTCTTAACTTCAAGAGCTGAAAGAATTCAGCTCTGGAGACACAGGGATCAGGATACAGCATTTAATAGGAGTCAGGGAAAGGCAGCAGGGTTCCCTGCACAGGGGTGGGGTCCCAAAAAAGTGGCTCACGCTGGTGTCACTGCCCAGGAAGGGCCACTGAGTCGCCGTTCCTGCTCTGCTGCTGGTAGAGCACAGCTCCCCCTGCTGGTGGTGCTGCTCTGGGGCTGCACGCGTGACTACCTTGTTGCTGCTCTTGCTGGCCACTGCGCTCCTTGACGTCAACACTCCTTCTCCTTTTCCCGCTATTGCTGCTGTTCCAATTGCAGGAGGTTAGCTTATATAGCCTGGCAACTCTTCTGATTGGTCCTTAGATCTGGACCCTGATTGGCCCTTACATCTGGGCCCTGATTGGTCTTTAGATCTGAGCCCTGATTGGTCCTTAGATCTGGACCCTGATTGGCCCTTACATCTGGGTCCTGATTGGTCTTTAGATATGAGCCCTGATTGGTCCTTAGGTCTGGACCCTGATTGGTCCTTAGGTCTGGGCCCTGATTGGTCTTAAAATCTGGGCCCCGATTGGTCCATTTTCAAACCCTCTTTGGAATCCCTGATCATTCTTGACCTTGAAGCCAGCCCTGGCCCTTACTTCAGCTCACTACTCTTTATCAAGACGACTACTGGAACATCTGGACCGGCCTTTGCCCTCTGAAGCTTCCTCCAGGAGGAAGCAGAACCCCAGCTGAGCTAGCAAAGGGACAACCCCCCCCTGCCTGCTGCTGGGGGGCTTCATACTTGCTTCTGCTGGTAATCTTCTGAGAAAGCGACTGCAGGGCGCACCCAGGAGCCAAGGCCACCTCCAAACTCCCCCTCCACTTTGCTGGCCTCTTGGTAGTCTAACTCTTTCTATAAAACTGGCAAGTTTTGATGGGTGCCCATTGGCGTGGGTCAGGCTTTGATTCTGCAACTGGAGACCAGCCCATGTGTCCTTCCGTCCATTCCTTAGGGGCAGTTGGAGGTGGAGAGTCACATGAGATCCCGGTGGCCTTGGTCCTGGGTGGCAGCCCGATGTCAGGGGAGACAAGCTCATGGCCCATAGGGACATTGGAGGTGAGTGAGGTAGTGTCTCAGCGCCAGGACACAGGGGGATGGTCCCTGCCCAGCAGCTGATCAGCTGGGGAGCCCTGCTGGGCACTGGAATTGGGGACATGTAGAACAGACTCAGCAGAAATGGCCTCATTTAGTCATCTGGTATCCATGGGAGATGGAGTTCAGGACTCCTGTGGATACCAAAATCCAAGGGTGCTCAAGTCCCTTACATGAAATGCTGCAGTATTTGCATGCAACCTATGTACATCCTCCCTTATACTTCAAATCATGTCTAGATTGCTCACAATACCCAATACAATGTAAATGCTATGGAAGTAGTTGTTATTCTGTCTTGCTTAGGAGACCATGACAAGAAAAAGAAGTCTGTACATGTTCAGTACAGAGGCTGTGTGTGTGTGTGTGTGTGTGTGTGTGTGCGTGTGTGTGTGTGTGTGTATGTGTGAGTGTGTTACTGGGGGGTTGAACCCAGGGGCATTCTACCTCTGAGCTACACCACCAGACCAATTTCATTTATTATTTGGAAACAGGGTCTCACTAAGTTGCCGACGGCCTTGTTAGGTTGCTGAGGCAGGCCTCGAACCTGCGATTCTCCTGTCTCAGCCTCCCAAATACTGGGATTATAGATGTGCGTCACTGTGCCCAGCCAGATGCAATTTTTTGGTTTGTATTTTATTTTTTGTGGAACTTGGGATTGAACCCAGGGGATTCTATCTCTGAGCTATACCCTCAGCCCTTCTTTTTTTTTTTTTTGGTGCTAATGGGGTTTGAACCCAGGGGCATTCTACCTCTGAGCTACACCCCCCAGCCCTATTTTTTATTCTTTATTTTGAAACAGAGTCTCACTAAGTTGCGGAGGGCCTCACTTAAGTAGTTGAGGCTGGCCATGAACCTGTATCCTCCAGTCTCAGCCTCCCAAGTACTGGGATTACAAGTGTCCACCACCATGCCCAGCTCAGTATTTTATTTCGTATCTGAGATTGATTGAATCTGCAGATGTGTAATCCATGGAGGGCCAACTGTATTTCCCTGCCCGTACCCATGCTCCCTCCTTCTCTCCCTTCCTTCATTCCTTTCTTTTTTGGTACTGGGATTGAACCTAGGGGAATTCTACTTCTGAGCCACATCGCCAGCCCTTTATCTGTTTTTTATTTTGAAATAGTTTCTTGCTAAGTTGCTGAGGCTGGCCTCAAACCTGCAATCCTCCTGACTCAGCCTCCCAAGTACTGGGATTACAGGCGTGCACCACCATGCCTGGGTTTGTTCTTATTTTTTGCTACTGAGGATTAGGCCCAAGGACATTCTACCTCCAAGATTTTTACCTCAGTTGTTTTTATTTATTTTGAAAGGGTCTCACTAAGTTTCTGAGGCTGGCCTTGAACCTGCGATCCTCCTGTCTCAGCCTCCCAAGTCGTGGGATTACAGGTTAGGACCCACCATACCCAGATCCCAGGCTCCTTTTCAATGTCTCCCATCAGGAAGTAGAATCTATGTCCCCAACTTTGAATCTGGACTCTGATCAACAGAATGTGGCAGAGATGCCAGCGAAGCCCAGGCCTCGTGAGATGTTGCCGGCTTCTGCTTGTTCTCTTGGAATCGGCCATCATGGCTATGTAGACAAGCCCGAGCTGGCTTGCTGGAAGACAAGAGACATGTGACCCAGCTTTCCCCATGGCCCCGGCCAACAGCCAGCCAATCATCAGAAACAGTTGCCTCTGGTCATCAGACGACCACAGACACATCAAGAAGTCTGGCCAAGATCAAAAGAACCTTCAGCTGAATCCAGCCCAGACTGCTGACCCGCGGACTTATGAGCTAAATAAATGGCTTTTTGAAATCACTACATATTGGGTGTTGTTACACAGCATTGCTGGGCTAATTGCTAACAGATACACAAAGTGAGTGATCATGTGCTTATCAGATTCACAAAGTGAGGAGTGACCATCTTTCCAGGGAAAAGCCAGGCAGCTACCAAGAGACTGATCCCACATGGGTATGGGATGGGAGGACACCCCATCAGAACCAAATATTTTTTCTTTCAAATTAAAAAAAATTCCCAAAGAACCCCCAAATAACACAGATTCACATTTCTCTGCTCATATATATATATTTTTTTTCTCTATATAGACACACTTTTTCAGTAAACATTTACAAGATATTTAGGCAACACTGAAAAAAAGAGGGCACTTCACAGACAGAATGACTCCCACACACTCAACTCCAGGACACACAGACACACACAACTGACGAAAGTCTCAATCCAAGCACAGGAAACCAAATAAATAGGAGTCACTCCAAATACAGCCACAGACACACTCAGGCACACTGCGGGGGAGGAGGAGGGGAGAACTGTGCTGTACTTTGAGACTAGTCTGTTAGAAAAATAAATAAGAGTCAGCAGGTCTGGGACCCGGGTCCTGCTAAAATAACATCCTCCGCAGGGAACAGCTGAGCGACAGAATATGCTTTTATCTAACTGGCTTTTCATGGTTTCTCCCGGCTTGGGAGGCTGGGGAGGGGCGGGCCGGGGAGGTGGGACTCTAGCAAGGGACACTGTTCTTCCCCTTCCTGCTTTGGTGGCTGGGCGGAGCTTGGGGGGATTGCTGCAGCTTGAGTCTCCCATGGAGCTCTGGAAGCCCACCCAGGCCTCTGTGTCCCTTCTGTGCCTCTAGGGCAGGGGACCCACACAGCAAAAGGTGCAGGGAGGGAGGGAAAGGATTCATGGGAAGCTGAAGGGCAGGGATTCTGCCCCGTGCTGGCTTGCAGCTCCGGAAAATCCTTCAATCTGCTCCCCTCCCCTCCCCCACCCCACCTGTCATTCTGTGACCCCTGAGAGGTGGCAGGTGTCCTGGGAAGAGCTTCCTCCCTGGCTCTCGCTGTCTCCCCCATGCAGGGGGCAGGACTCATCCAAGGTCTGCTTGTGGACAGGTGACCCGTGGAGTGAAGGTGCCGAGGGAACTGTTCCCAGACCCGGCCCTGGTCCCAGATGTTTCCCAAGGAAAACTCACGCCAGCTCTGCCCTGGCCACCCTGTCTAGTTTGTCTTCCTTTGTCCTGAGCGAGCAGGAGGAAGGCAGAGGGCTTCACCAACGTGCAGCTGTCCACGCCTCGGACACCAGACCCAGTAGGTGCACGGGAAGGGGACTGGGGTGACTCTGCCCAGCCTTGGGGTCTCTGGGCAGGGCCCTGAAGAGCCCCGGACTATCTCATGCCTATTTGTCACACGTGTAGGAAGAGGCTTTCCTTAAAAGAGAAAAAAGCCGGGCATGGTGGTGCACACTTGTCATCCCAGTACCTGGGAGGCTGAAACTAGAGGATCTGGGTTTGTGGCCAGCCTCAGCTACTTAGTGAGGCCCTCCGCAACTTAGTGAGACCCTGTTTCAAAATAAAGAATAAAAAATAGGGCTGGGGGGTGGAGCTCAGAGGTAGAATACCCCTGGGCTCAATCCCCAGTACCACAAAAAAAAAAAAAAAAGGAAAAGAAGTATCTCTTGGTGTTGGACAGCAGAGAAAAAAAAAAAACTTCCAGACTCCAAGAGAAGTGTGAAGGACGCCCATGTGCCTCTTCTAAGTGGGCGAGGCCTCAGGGCAGAGGGTCACCTAGTGCAGAGAGCTGTGGGGAGCCTCATGTGCAGCTCCTCCTCTAAGCCAGTGGCGCTCAAAAGCAGGCACCCTCGCCTGCAGGGGGCGTCTGGTAATGTCTGAGGTGTTTGGGGTTGTCCTGTGGGGATGAGTGGGGGGCGAGTGGGAGACCGCTCCTGGTATTTGATGGGTGGGCGGCGAGGACTCTGCTCAGAACCCTGCAGAGTGCAGGACAGTAAAGGACTCGCAGAGCCGGGCGTGGTGACGCACGCACGCCTGTCATCCCAGTACTTGGGAAGCTGAGACAGGAGGATTGCAGGTTCGAGCACAGCCTCAGCAAATAGTGAGGCTCTCATTAACCTAGCAAGACCCTGTTTCAAAATAAAAATAAAACCGGGCTGGGCTCAATCCCCAGTGCCAAAAATTAAATAAATAAATAAATAAATAAAGACTTGCTGGTTTCAATGGCAATAATGCTGGGGGGGGGCGCTACTCTAAGCCAGTCTTCCATCATGTTCTGGAACATCTCCAAAGGCCCTGTATTCAGGGGACAGAGGGAGCCCCAGAGACCTCTCCAAATCTCATCTGAAAACATGCGGAAGGGACAGGGAAAAGGAGAGGAGGGAAAGGAGGAAGAGGAGACGCTGGCTCCATCCACCCACAGCCCAGCTCCCACAGGAGGAATCCCAGACTCGGGCGATCTTTGGTCAATCAGGAAAACGTAAGGCTGAACTGAAGGGGTGACCCCTGGCGCCCACCTGCCCGGCAGCCATGGTCAGGGGCGCTTCTCTCCGCACGAAGGCCACGCTCAGGAGCCGACCGGGACCCGCACCCAGGCCACTCTGGAGGGAGGGAAGGTGGGCAGGGGGCAGCCGGCGGTGCTCGGCTGGCGCTGCGGGCGAGGGCTCCTCACTTGTTCTCGATCAGGGTCTGCACTTTGTACACGAGGTCCCGGGCCAGCTTCAGGACTTGCTTGGTGTTGTGCCGCTCCGCCATTTCTGAAAGAGCAGAAGGTGGATCTCAGGAGCTGCCTTCTGAGTCGGGCCTCAGGGGAGGGGGGTGTCGCCATGACAGAGGGGCCCCACGAGCAAAGAGCCTGGGGAAGGCTCGCACCTCCAGACCCGTCTCCTCGTCTGTACCTTGGGGACCGTAACAGTGGCCACGACATGACGTTACCATGGAGATCAAACGAGGGGGTGCTGGTTCATGACTTGTGCTGGAAAAATATTCCCCTACAGAAAGGGCTGGGAACCTTTTAAAAAAGCAATGTGGGGACCGGGCATGGTGGTGCGTGCCTGTCATCCCAGAATTTGGGAGGCTGAGACAGGAGCATTGCAGGTTTGAGGTCAGCCTGAACAAGTTAGCGAGGTCCTCAGCAACTTAGACCCTGTTGCAAAATAAATAATAAAATAGGGCTGGGGTGTAGCTCAGAGGCTGAATGCCCCTAGGTTCAATCCCCAGTAAAACACACACACACACACACACACACACACACACACACACACATACACACACACACAAATTTAACTAACTAACTAACTAACTAACTAACTAACTAAGCAATGTTGGGCACATGATAAGATGCTTAAATATTTTACGGAAATGAAGAAAGCAACAGAGGGAGGGAGGAGGAGAGGAGAGGGGAGGGAAAAAGCATAAAGCAAAGCAAAAGTATTTTATCAAGAGCTACACAAATGGTCAGATCTTCAAACCTTTTAGTAAAGCAGAATAATCCTACATTTAGACATCTGTCATCAAGAAGCCATTTAGTTGAAAAAGAAAAAGCATGGTTCCCAAACTGAGTGTCAAGGTACCCCCAGGGTTCTATTATGAACTCACAGGGGCACCATGGGGTATTTAGTAATTTGGAGGGAACCACAGAAATACTCTACATATGTTGAGCATGTCATAAAAAGTGCCCGCTTGAGTGAGTACTACATTTCTCTCAGTGCCTTTCTATTTTTGCAAAGCTAGGTTTTTAGCAGTTGCTGTGATAAAAATCAAGTACCATGCGAATATCGTCGTGAAACAGGAATGAAGGTGTGTTGTGCAATGTGATCACACAGTTGGAGAAGCTGTGCATGGTCCAGCTAGTGCACAGATCCCACACTAAGTGTTGCACTTACTTAAGAATGAAATAAAAAATGACATTTTCTTTCAATTTATGTGTATCTTTTTTTTTCAAATGGCTACTAAGTTGATAGGACATAAAACTTATTAAGTGGTTTGGACCTAACTATTTACTAAATGGAAATTTTGGCCTGGGATGCTGTGAAAATTTTACAGAGATGCTGGGGTGCCATGAACTGAGGAACCTCTGTTCTAAGACAGGAACTGCTTCTGGTTTTCAATTACATCTTCAAACTGAAAACAACCTTGATGCCCATTGATAAGGGATGGTTTGGTAAGTTATAGGACATTTGCTTGAGGTATATTCTGCATTATTAAAAAAAGGATTATGTGGGAGGCAATTTTGGAAGTATTAAGTAACAAAAAAATCTAGATACAACTGGATTCTGTGATGGTAACAATATGAAAACACATGATTGTGGAAAAGACTGGATGGATCTTTTTTTGTTTAATGAGGCCACTAAAGGCAATGTGGTTTCTTATTTGGATTCTGGAGAAGAAGAACATTAGTGGCAAATCAGGTAAAACCCAAATAAAGTCTGTGATTTACTAAATAGTAAGATACCAATGTTAATTTCTTAGTTTTGACAGAGGGACCAGAATCATATAAAATGCTAACAGCTGTCATAACTGGGCAGAGTGTGCCATGAACTCCTATTACAATTTGAATTTAAAATGTCCCCCAAAACCTCATGTGTGGGCAGTGCAGCCAGGTTTAAAGGCGGGACATGGCTGGAGGGGGTGGATTCCTAGTGGTGTGGACAGGGACTGTATCTGTCCCTGGATGCTTCCTCTCTCTCTCTCTCTCTCTGTTTCCCACCACCATTAGCTGAGCACAATTTTTCCTCCTCCACCATGCCCTAAAGCCCTAACACTGTATGCTGGCTGACCCTGGACTGACCTCTGAAACCTCCAGAACCTCGGAAACCCTGAGCCCCAATAAACCTTTCTCTCTCTAAGTTGTGCTTATCAGGTATTTTGGTTAGAGTGATGGACAAGCTGACTAAAACATTTCCTACTGTCTTTCCAACATTTTTGCATATCTAAAAGAGTTCTAACTCTAATATTCTAGTAGACAAGAAAAAGCAAAAATTATTCCAAAATAAAAAGTTGAGTTAGTTAAAAAACAAAAAAACTAAATAATGTGTCAAAGGTGAGGTCATAGATGACTTCTTTTTTTTTCCCAGAAACTTCCTTAGTTTTTAATTCCCATCCTCCCAACACACACACACACACACACACACACACACACACACACACACATACT
>PVJS01046711.1:0-15710 GCA_004027185.1 Glis glis
TATCTATATATACACATATATACATATGTACATAAACAAATATATATATATATATATATATATATATTACATGAACATCAGAAAATATAGGAATAAAGAAAGGAGGGCTGGAGGGTGGGAAGTGAGAACAGCTGTATGTATTTACAACAGCAAAATCTTAGAAGCAACTTCTGGAATCTTCTAATTTAAGTCAGTAATACAACCTTGTTATTTTCTTGTGTTCCAAATGTCAGCCTCTTTGAGGGGAATTGCAGAGTGGATTTAAGTTTCTGAGTGTGTATCAGCTGCTCTGTCTTCTACCTATAGCTCTTTACTTCAGTTGCAACCATCCTGCTCTTTAAATTCCATGATACCAAACGACACTTTCTAAGTAGGATATTTGACCAGCCAGTTCACTCTCACTCCTGAACATCTCCAAAGTTTATTTTAAATAGCATCATTGTAATAATTTGACCCAAATCTTTCTGACTCTGTACAAACCAAGAGGACAGAGGACTTTGTACACTTAAAGCTACCTATGCTCTCTCCCAGCTTCGCAACAAAGGGAATTTGGGTTCTCTAGCTATTCTTGGATTCCCAAAGAGGTATCTGCACAAGGAAGATCAAAAATTAATTCTTCCTATTTTGATTCAATAATGAAAAGGGGATATATATATATATATATATATATGCATATACATCTATAATAAAGAAATACCCCCGTGCAGTAGAGAAATACAGTAATGTACAGTGAAGGTAAAGGGTAGGGTTTATATTGGCAAGGAGGAGACAAATTAAATTAGAAAATCCTCTACAATTAAATTGCTGAAAAGAATAGCTGTTACACAAATTTTTTTGCATGTATTTTCAGGTCAATTTGAATAAAAGGTATTCTTTGCTGTTTTATTGGGGAAACAGAAGTGTTCCATGGCATTGGTATTATTCCAAAAAGAATACAAAATATCAAGGTTGAAATATGTCATTGTCTTGTACTGATATATTCAAAATTTCTACTTGTGTTAACATTTTTTCCTATCACAGAAGAAAAAGTTCTCAAGCAGGTAAAAGCTGTCATGGTGGAAAAAACAGGTAAATAAGATATTTTATATTTTTCTTCTGTGTATCAGTTTTATGTTGTGTAGGCAAACACATAACTTTGTTGAAGCATGTCGACTTTTAATGCCATAAATTTTAAGATTTAGAATTCCTGTGAATAAGTAAAGATATGTTCAATAAAAATATTATTAAAATAATAAAAGCTACGGTGGCATAACTTTATTATTTTAAAGTATGATTATCCTAAGCTTACATGTACTCATAGGAAATATATGTAATGCATTAATTATCGTGTACTCTTAGGTTTTTTTTTTTTTGCCATACCGGGGATTGAACCCAGAGGCATTCTACTTCCGCGCTACGCCCCCAGCCCTATTTTTTTTTATACTTTATTTTGAAACCGGGTCTCTCGAAGTTGCAGAGGGCCTCACTAAGTAGAGAGAGAGAGAGAGAGAGAGAGAGAGAGAGAGAGCTGAGGCTGGCCGCGAACCCAGATCCTCTGGTCTCTGCCTCCCAAAGTACTGGGATTACAAGCGTGCGCCACCACGCCCAGCTACTCTTAGGTTTTTAGTCTTATTTCCAAGCTATATTTTCTTAAATCTTAAAAATCACAAAAATCTGAAACTTTCTGCTATTTATAAATTATCTGGAATAATTTCCTTTCATGAGAGTTCTACCAAGAGTTATACGGTTATAGAACATTTTAAATCTGCCTTAAAGGATAACCAGCAGAACATATATTAAAGCAAAAACAGCCCATCCCTCATTATTTCAGTTGAGATTAAAAAGAGTATGCATACTCTTGCAATTTCAAAGTCTTTTCTGTATAGAGAAAGTAAAAGTATGTGCCTTCAACTCAGTGTTCATCTTGAACCACTAAATGGTTCCAAGATGGAAATTCTACTCAGGTTGGCCATTAAGACATCTCCTTTCTTACTCATAATCATTCTAAAAGAGTCTATAAGGTCATTTCTTTCTTTTAATTGAGATAATCAGATAATCAGGATGTAAATGCAGTTTCTTGAAGGAAAATAAAATTCAGGAGAGAACTAGTTAGTTATATATATATAAAAATAATATAAAAACTATTATTTTATGAGAAGAAAGAAAACTTCATGAAGCCATTTCATATTACTTCATATAACAATTGCTCTTTTTTTCCCAACCATTGCCTAAATTCATAATATTAATAAGTATTCCTCAAACCTGCACTCTTGGATGTTAATATGCTTCTCTGAGTATCTCATTTTGCTATATGAATGTTTGGAGATTATGAAAATTTAACTCAATATATTTGTAGTCCAAATATATAGATTGCTCTAAATTTTATATGTATTTCATGTCTTATCATGTCTTCAATAAGAAATGTGATTAATGTATTTAATGACAGTAAGATAATAGTGTGTAGAGAAAAGGGTTAAGCTTAAGGTGGACAGAGCCCTAAAACTAAGAAGAAATAAATACAAATGTGGAAAAGTAACAGTTTTCATGGTTTATACTCATCAATATGCCATATATTTTCCTTCATTCTTCAGACAAGTCCAAACCAGCAAGTAAGAGCTGATGAAAATAAAACCTGAGAAGTATCGCTTGAACATTTGAGTGTTAACAATTTGTTTGATTTTTAAATTCTTATTTACAGCATGATATTTGTCTAAATTACCTTTATAAGTGATAAGTTAATGATATTCCTATGGCTTTTATTCAATATATTTTTCTTTTGCTACTAATCAGAGATTTGTTATAATTATACAGAAGAAATATCTAGAAGTTGTATCACTAGTATGAAATGAGCAAGTGCATCCAGGCTATAAAATGCCTAAAATAGGAACTTAAGATAGGTGGCAAATCTTTTAATCATACATAATTAATAACAAAAAACCATAATTAATAACAAAAGAAAATGAAGTTATGCACAATTGTCAATGTTATGAACTATAGTTTATTTGCTTTCAGCTGCACCCATTGTGCTGTAGGCATATTTTCACACTTAAAATCTATAAAATTATAAATGTTTTGCCATTCTGCTGCTACAATCATAGAATTTCCTCATGAGTATGGACTTCAAAGATGATACATTTGATTGTACAAGTGTGATACAGAGATTACGGTGTTAGTTTAAAAGGTGCCTATTGGACTCAAGAAGGCATGAACATCTGTCCATTGTCACATAGGTGATAAGTACGTCCAATATTACATCAAAATATAATATTGGTCTTTGAATGATGTACATTTGTGAAACAAAAGCTTAGATGAAGGCTCCTATATTAAAAAATGACTGACAAGGAAGGTCCAAATAAAAACATGAGAGACAAGTTAAGAGGTCAACATACATGACTCGGGAGTTAAGGCACCACTGGATGAAAATTAATTGGAACATATGTGCATTCCTAGAGCCTAAAACACATTTTTAGAATATATATGTCATATTATTGGTATTATTTTGATTCATTTTACTTTTGTAGTGCTACTCTTCTGACAGTTTAATACCTACAATATTGGCTTAATTTTTCTTCATCTTGCAAATTATTTAATAGGACATTTATCTAAATTATGTTCACGGAAGTTCATTCTTTAATACTATCCAGAATTTACAAATATCTAATTCAGACTTATGATAGCAGGAGTTCTCCATCTTCCCACCTACTTCACTGTTGGTGCATGGTTTGGAGAAAAATAGTAGTAATTTCAGAGAATTTCTAGGTTCAGGAGCACAGGAAAGAAAGGACAGGTAAACATCAAGAACATTCTAGAGGACTAACCCTGGAGGTCGGTCGTTAGAGAGAATCTACACTTGGCCCATGCCAGTATCTGCTCAGTTTCCAAACATTCTCAGTTCCATTCAAGATGTCCCACCCCACATAGCTTCATTTTAAATGTCACTTTGAAATAGACAGCTCTCCTTAAACAGTTTCCATTTTGAATATTTTTCAGAGGGCTAAGGTGGATGTAAATTACTCACACATTTTTAATTCCATTAAAATGGAATTAGTTGAGATTCAACTGTGAAAGTTCTAACTAGACCCATAAGGGGAGGGTGGTACAGAAAATAAGAATACAAAATGTGATACTTAAAAGGAATTAGTGAAATGCCAAAGGCAAATGTCATCTACATTAAATATCCTCAAGGAATGACTCAACCTCAACTTTCAGCAAAAGAGAAAGAAAGAGAGAGAGAGATCCAGAGAGCAGGAGCAAGACAGAGAGAGAGAGAAAAAGAGAGAAAGAGAGAGAGAGAGAGAGAGAGAGAGAGAGAGAAAGAAAGAGAGAAGAAAAGAAAGATTAATTCTCTTCTTATTTCCCTCTGTGGCATATTCTGTCCTCTAGTTTTTAATACACATGGTCCAAAGAGGGCTAGTACCCTGGCACTATCAGCTACATACAGGGGAAAGCCATTCACAGGGTGTTCTGAGAATGAACCTAACCTTATTTTTAATGTGTTTCTATGGCAATATCCTTTCTGTGTTGCAAGTTATATAAAAATGACTTTAGGGGCATGCCTCTTGTGTGAACTGAGGATTGCTGCAAATATATTAATAAGAAACCCTTGCTGCACAAAGAATCCAATGATTACAAGTGAATTTTGATTTTCCTTTTTAGAAAAAGCAGAACATCAAGAAAAAGAATCTCCATCTATAAAAACAGGTATTTAAGGCTTTTGTGGTTTACATTCTATCTTAATTCACTATTTTTATTAAATGTGAAAATTAAAGCAACATATACAAGTAAGTACCTTTCTCTTTTGTTTTCTGGTACTATTTATTTTTTGTGATTTTATAGTATAATCTAGTTTATCTGACATACAGGCTGTGTTCTTGTGAATCAATCATGGATTGCCAAATATGCTATGATAATATAGAAAAATTAATAAATTGATTTATTTTTATAACTCAAAACTTCCTTCCATATTATTTGACATTAGCAGTTGTCGATATTGTAATTTACCTTATTGATGGCTTTGATTCACTATTGATGGGTTTAAAATGTCCTATCAAATTACATGTGTGAAATCTCACAAACTGTGAATTTCAGCTTTATATATTTTCTTAAAATAAAAGTTACCCCATTCTTGAGCCGGGCGTGGTGGTGCATGGTTGTAATTCCTGTTCTTGGGAGGTTGAGACAGGAGGATCGCAGGTTCACGGCCAGCCTCAGCTACTTAGTGAGGCTTTCCGCAACTTAGTGAGACCCTGTTTCAAAATAAAGAATAAAAAAAAAATAGGGCTGGGGGTGTAGCTCAGAGGTAGAATGCCCCTGGGTTCCATCCCCAGTACAGAAAAAAAAATGTAACCCATTCTATAACAGTTAGCTTAATTCTTTAATAATATTATTCAATTTTTAAAATATTTAATAATTAACATTATTCACACAGTATGCCATATAGGAAACCAACTTAAAAATTTTTTCCCATTCTTCTTTTTCACTATTTTTCCAGTTCCTGTACCAAAAATATCTAATAATATCCAATAGGTAACCACTGTTATATCTTAATGTATCATTCTAGCATTATCTATGTATCTATATATTTATAAATATATGTGTATACATATACTCTTTTTCTCAAACAAATCGTGATATAGTATTATTAGTCCTGTCCCTGGATTTTTCTTTTAAGAATGTATCTTGAAGTAGCCGGGCGTGGTGGCGCACGCTTGTAATCCCAGTACTTTGGGAGGCGGAGACCGGAGGATCCGGGTTTGCGGCCAGCCTCAGCTCGCTCTCTCACTCTCTCTCTCTCTCTCTCCCCCTGTCTCTCTCTCTCCCTGTCTCTCTCTCTCTCTCTCTCTCTCTCTCTCTCTCTCTCTCTACTTAGTGAAGCCCTCCGCAACTTCGTGAGACCCGGTTTCAAAATAGAGTATAAAAAAATAGGGCCGGGGATGTAGCGCGGAGGTAGAACACCCCTGGGTTCAATCCCCGGTACCACAAAAAATAAAAAAAGAATGTATCTTGAAGCTTATAAAAATATTATTACATTTCCTCATTAATAGTGTTCTATAGTACAGTTGTACACAGTTTAGTAAAGGAGTATATGATAGACATATGTTAAAGTGTTTTTATAATCATCCTTCAAAGATATAAATAAGTATATACACCTTTCTAGTTTTGTTAATTTAACAACAAATTAACAAACATGTCTAATTTTGTTAATTTTAAGAATAAAATTCCTTATAGTAGAATTTTTTTAGTGAACAGGCACATGCAATGTAATTTTTAAAGATATCCCTAATTGTTCTTTATAGGAGTTATATCGATTTATATCCCCACTGCTAGTTGAAGTAACTATGTATGATTCAAATCCTTCATAATCAAAGTCAAATATTTTGTATTTTTAAAAATGAGTACAATTTTAGGTATAAGATTTCACAATGTATGTAATTTGTGAAGACAAGTTATATTAGAGAAAGAGAAATGTATTTTTATGGCATAGATTTTTATTTACTAGATATTCTTTCTGAGATTTTATAATGTCAGATTTTTTTCATTCATACTAGGTTTGGAGAGTTTAAATTGTTAACATTAATATTTAAGAATTTATCTTGAAGCTTATAAAAGCTTAGAAAGGACAGTTTGATAATACACATTCTATGACATTCAGAAATATTAAAATGTTCAGATTATTGTAAACATCCACATTGTATAAATTCAAAAATGAGATTTTGTGGGAATAAAGTGAAGACCATAAAGTTCTATATTTTATAGTTTTACAACTGTTCTATGCAAAATTCAATGGGAATATGTCTTAAAAATTACTCAGAATATATACACTATTGCTTACTTAAACATAGATTTAGCCTTTAATCATCTTAACTATAAAAAATATAAATAGGAAATATAAAGGAGTAACATATTACCAAAATAGAAAATTATCACTCATTTTCTTTTTTTTAATTTTAGACAAACCAAAATCAACTTCAAGTAAGTGTATCATTTTAGAATTTTAAGAATATGCTTTTGCATTACTTAATTTTATAATTCCTTTGAATTGCACATGAAGTTTAAAAATATGGTATGTTTATTAACATAATAGTCATTTTACTGTTACCTATATGAGGGATTCTGGTTGACAAAGGATATTTGTGTGTGTTCCATTCACTAATTCTGAGCATGTATTTATTGAGCACATATTGGGCATATTACACTGTACTAAAACACACAAGGAAAGTCCTAAAATGTTTTCAGTTGTCATGCCTGTGCCATTAACACATTTATCATGAACTATTGCCTGTGCAAAAGCACAAGTAGTTGTATCTCTTTTTTATCTACTTTCAGCTGTTTGTTAGGATGTTTGAATAAATGCAGTGTGAAGATCTCTCTAATAGTTACTGTCTGGGTTAGGAAAAATTCATTGCTAGTCCTCCATTATTTAACGTTAACACACAAGCTTTTTATTTTCTTGTTTTTTGAAAGCTTTGAGGTACATTGTTTTTAGTAATTCAGAATCATTGTTTTATTCAACATTACAACTGTAATAAAAATGCAACAGTAAATAATGAGATTGTGTATTTAATATCTTCAAAATACCACCCCAAATATGACTTTATTCTGGGATCAAAAATATATACATTCAATAACGAGTGCCTCTAGAGGTGTCTTTAAGGTTTTGAAATGCCAAGGAGTAATTTGCATTCTTAACGGTGTTATGACAGATTCCTTAAAAATGTACCTACAGTTGTATTTGGATAGATTCAATGCTATTCTTAATCATTAAATATCACCTTTGAGTTGGAGAAATGCCTAGCATATTTAGTTGTATTATTGCTACTAATATGATGATAATTACTAAAATTAAGGGTTTGGGGTTATAACTGAAACTAATCATTTGAAAATACTATTTTGTTTATGAAACTTTATTCATCATTATCTTCATTATTGTATTCTAACCAACTTTTCTTGAATTGTAAAAATAGCTCTCAAAAAAAGTATATAAGGCTGATACTTAAATGTATCAGGTTTATAGAAAACATTATTTTAAGAGCTAGATTTCTTACACGTTCAGAGAAGTTTTATTTTCTGAGAATGTTAATTGCTTTTATTTTATGAGAATGTTAATCATTTGATTTATGACAGAAAGAGTCAAAAAATCTGCCAGGTTATGTGTAGAAACATTATTAGTCTATTAACTAAATGAACAAACAAACAGAAAGGCCAGTTCTTTATTCTTGTAAGCTAAAGGCTAATAGCATTTCAGGTCTTGTCTCACTTGACACACTAGTCACCAGGAGTTTGTTTCTGCTTTTCATTCCACAATCCCACTTAATTGCACTTAGTACAACATCTTACGAATGAGTTTTTTAGTAATATTTAATGAATGAATGCACATATATATTCATAAAGATCAAGTTTAAAAAATTTGTAACGGATTTATAATTTGTAATCAATTTACAATTTGTAATTTACAATTTGTAATTAAGAAAAACAACCAAGGCACTTAGAATTTATTAATTCCATCATATTTAATAGTTTTAGATTAGTTTAGAGAGTGCTATTTTCAAATTGATGCTGAGTTATGGTTTTCAAAAGTATTAATTATCAGTATGTTTCTCTGTCATTTTGAGTGCACGTCTATTGTAATTTAAAAGAAAATATCTGAAAATAAAAATTTACTTTTCTAATACTCAAATCACTATTCTTTTGTATTTCTTCCTTTTTTATCACTTTTCTTTTTCTTTCTACAGAGGGAACATCAGAAGTCACAGAAGCAGGTAAATATTTACTGTCTAAGAGGAGGTAACATTGACTTGTAAAAACAGTATGTAAATTTGAGTCTCTACCTGTATAACATTGAGAAACTTAACTGCTCAAATCCTTGATTTTTCTCATCTAGAGAGCAGGCATAATGACTTCACCCCAAAATCCTTAATATTTGAGGATTAAATGAAATAACATGTGTTACATTTCCAACACATAATCGGTTGTCACTCAATAAATATTGATTTATTTCTTGCTCCTGTCTGACAAATGTAATAAGATAATCAGTCAAGCCTCTGTTTTTGAAAACTGTATCCACAGTTTACGTGGAGATATTATGTGACTTTATCATTGTTTTCATTCATCAATTTACTTACATGAGCACCACCCCACCAGTCAAATCCTTGTTTCCTAAAGATGAGAACTGAAAATTCAGATATTTTTCGTATTGTGTATACTTTAAAGTTAGTAATAAATTCACAGCTTTCTCTAGTTTGGCACCGATCATGAAAGAGAAGGGGGAGAGCTGTGAATGCAGGTGACTGGATGTAAGCAGAACGCACATTCTTACACATGGACTCTTTCTTCCTCCACATCTGGAAAGGCAGAGTCCTGACTGCCAGGCCCTCCACTCTTGGGATAAGTCTCATCTTCGACTGTTTACTACAAAAATGAGTAGGATGAGTAAGAAAGTCATGTTGTTTAAGATGATGATTTATTGTTGCTTCTTTCCTATAGGGAAGAAGAGGAGTGAAAAATCTGAAAAGGAAAGTAAAGGTAAAGATGACATTTTAAGACATGTACATTCAGTTAGCCATAAAAATAAATAACACAAATTTTAGGTCTTGAAAGCAATTTATGAAGATGTGGATGCTGATTTTATAACATGTATCAGAATTAGTTCATCCATACGAAAGTTATAGGCATCATATTATTAGTACTATTAAATATCTAAATGGAATAGGAATTTAGATCCTAAAGCAATCTCTGCCTCTTATTGCTAAATTAGTACCAATGACTTCTTTTCATATGATTCCTGAAATGTGAACATTGACTAGACAAAATCAATTCCAAATATTAAGCAATATTAATAAATATATGTTACTCTAAATTGCCATTTCTTCTTTACTAAAAAAGCAGAAGTAAAATTATATTAAAGAAAAAAAGTTAGTTTTTAAGAATGAAAAATGAATGTATGAAAAAATGTTCAATGGCCGGGCGTGGTGTCGCATGCTTGTAATCCCAGTACTTGGGAGGTGGAGACCGGAGGATCTGGGTTCACGGCCAGCCTCAGCTACTTAGTGAGGCCCTCCACAACTTCGTAAGACCTGGTTTCAAAATAAAGTATAAAAAATAGGGCCAGGGTTGTAGCTCGGAGGTAGAACGCCCCTGGGTTCAATCCCTGGTACTGCAAAAAAAAAAAAAAATGTTCAACATGATTAGTAATAAGAGAGATGTAAATCAAAACTACCCTGAGATTTCACCCAACACCAATTAGAAGAGCAATCATTAAAACACAAACAACAAGTGCTGGTGAGGATGTGGAAAACTAGGAACTCTAATACATTGTTGGTGGGATTGCAAAATAGTGCAACCACTTTGGAAAACTGTGGAGGATCCTCAGAAGAATGGGAATGAACCTGCCATATGACCCAGAAATACCATTCCTGGGTATCTACCCAAAAGTATGGAAACCAAACTACCAGAGTAATGCATGCATATCTATGTTTATAGCTGCACAATTCACAATTGCCAAACTATGGAGCCAGCTGAGATGTCCATCAATAGATAAATAGATTACAAAACTATCAGATATGTACATGGTGGAATTTTACTCAGCCATAAAGAAGGACAAAATTATGTCATTTGCAGGGAAATGGATGGAACTGGAGAACATTACGCTAAGTGAGATTAGTCAGTCACAAAAAGTGAAAAGTTGGATAGTCTCTCTAATATGGGGAAGCTAGGAAGAAAATGGGACATAGGAGGGACTCCAGACAAAGGAGGAGAAACCTTAGATGGGTGAAGTTGACCTAACTGAGGGAGATGGGAGGGGGGAAGAGGGAAACACCTCAATGGACATGATGTACATACACACACTTACCAAAGTCAATAACTGTGCTGAGCATGGGAAGGAGGGGAGAGGGAGGGAATAGGGCAGGAACTGGGAGAGGGCTCTATGATGAGTGTTATGTGCATGTATGCCTCTACCACCCTGAATTTCATCAAAATGTATGATTATAATGCACCAATAAAAAAAATTGAAAAATAATGCAAATATCCCTAAAGCCAACGTACTTAAAGGTTTATACCAATTACAAATAAAACTTGTATTTCTGTATGTGATATCTACTAATCTGATTTTTTTAAATGTGGTGAATAATTGGAGGGCATATGTGCATGGCAATGTCAAAGGAGCATCCATTTATTCTGCCATTGGATTTATTTATTTAGTAACTTACATGATATGATATAGTAATCATTGATTTCAATGTAGTTATCAAGAAAACTTACCGAACCTTAATTATCCAAGAAATATCTATTGGATCAGGAAGAAAGAATCCTTAGACATGTCAGGATTGTCAATAACAAAAAAGGCCCTTTTTTGTTTAGCCCCAAATTAAATCAGAATGACCTAGGATCCTATTAATTTCCTTGGATTCTAATTAATTTAATCACTATATTCATGCTATATCTCTGTTTATGCAAGCACAACAATCTCTCCTGTTTATAATTCTTATGTACTAGCTGGATAGAAATAATTTTTTTAATTACCCTGAGAAAATATTTATAACTCTTAAATTATGTCCATATTCATAAAGCTTAGAGTTAAAATGAGACAAATTTTTAATGAAAATTTGTTTTAACCATTCATATTGTAATTTAATTTTTACACATAGTTCCAACAAGAAAAGAAAGTCTTCAACTGCACAATGTGACAAAAGGTATAAATATTCAGATACTATGTTGGTGTGGAAATGCCTGAACTGCATTGGTGTTTAACACTACTATATTAACATTAATTTGTTTAAAGCAAAGAAGTCTAGTAGATACACATTTCTAGTAATAGCAGAGAAAGTGGACAAACAGAAAATCTTGCAGAAAGCTTATATTTCAATGAAAAAATAGAAAATGTGAATCAATCAGAACTATTAACATAAACATTCAACAAATACATACCAGAAGAAAACTTTCTCTATTATAAGACTGCTGCAGCATGCATAATGTCAATAAATGGTATGCCTGTAGTTGTGAAAACAAATATAACTGGGATTTATCTATGAATAAAAAAATTGTAGTTAAAATCATGGAATATTTTTCTTATTTATAAAGTGAACAAATTTATAAACTTATAAGTTTATGTTATTTCAACATTGATACAAGGTGGGAAAATGCCAGTATGCAAATGGCAGATAGATGTTCTTACCTACAAAAATATAATGATTGATTTGGATGACATTATTATCATGAAACTATAAATAAAATTTGTAGCTGAATTATATGGTGTCTATCACATACTTTTATGCAAATTCAGTTAATTAAAAACATGTTTTAAATTCTAAGAGACTAAGTAAACATTATATAACCAAGTCAACTATTTTCATTCATACTAAATACATAGATCTCCAGCTGGGGGATGAAGGAGCCTTATTTTTTATTGGCTGCCTTTTACTGCTTGCTGTAGTATGCATACCTGAAAGGCAGGACATATCTAGATATATAATTAAGTCATGTAGTTATTAAAAACCTAGACATAGTCATCAGTAATATTACAGGGTAAACTTTGCAATAAAAGAACAGATTACATTCGTGAAATGCTATGAGAACCAATTTTCATATTGCAACTTTCTTCAGAATATTTCTTAATATCATTTTGAGATAGTCAGCAAGGATGAAAATAAATGTGTGAATTAGAAAACCCATAGGTATATCCTTTCTTCCACTATTTTTTTTTCATTTATGTATTATCTTAGCCCAACTGTCATGCCTGTTTAAAGACAAGTGCACTAAAGGGAAGCATAATATATCAATGTTTACGTGGTGGAGATAGGATTTTGTTCCAAGTCCAAGCTGGTATGGCTCCAGAGACTGTAATGGTTAAGTCCATTTAATCACATTTCACTGTCCTATCACACTGTAACAACTATAATTGAAAGATACCTACCAGAGTAGCTCAAATATAAAATGTACTCCACTTTGCCCCCCAAGAAGTGGTCTATTGGAACGATTTCAAGGCCTCCTTTGTAGCTCATTGTGCAGTAGATTCAGGTATTGGATAGATCACTCCTTCTTACCTGTTCTGTGTCTCTATCACTTTTAAGATCCTTGTATTTTGAATACACAGTACATAAAATTATTGCATATGCAAACACAAGCCCAATCCAGAGCTAGTTGAAAGTAGGCATCATCTTATTCATTCTTTCATTCACAGATAGTTCATCATGCCTTCAAATTTATTTTATTCCTTTCTAAGTTCTTATTTTCATAATCAGTGCTTGTATTTTTATTTTTATTTATTTATTTTTATATTAGTGCTTGTATTTTTAAAGGAAAATAATAGTGTGTTAGTCTTAGTGAAGTATTTATGTGAATTATTTTTTGTAACATTATGCATGAGGGTTGCTGCTATATCACTAAAAATATAAATATCCCAACTGAAAATGTTTCTTAAAAATACCTTCTATTGCTGGATGTGGTGCCTCATGCATGTAATCCCAGAATTTGGGAGGCTCAGACAGGAGGATTGCAGGTTCATAGCCAGCCTCAGCTACTTAGTGAGCCTCTCTGCAACTTAGTGAGACCCTGATTCAAAAGTGAAGAATAAAAAATAGGGCTGGGGGTGTAACGTGGAGGTAGAATGCCCCTGAGTTCAATCTCCAGTACTGCAAAAAAAAAAAAAAACCAAAAACAAATTAATAAAACAACAACCTTCTATTGGCATAATCTAATTTTTATAAATTTGTAATTCTTAGGGTTCATAGGCAATAGAGGTATATTTGCTCCTTAATTCTTAGTCAACAAGGAAGACAGTCAAAAGATATTATATACTTTTATGTAGTTCATTGATACATATCGCGAATTCCTTTCATTAATCTCAAACAAAATTTGTGTTCTTTTTTCAGCAGAAAAACCTGAAAAAGTATCAAGTAAGTACTGTTTGTGTTGAAAAATAAGTTCTCTTTGGTACCCATATAAATTTCAAGCTGAAATATAAACAATTTTATTTTTAATGAGTTGAGAAATTAAATCACTCCATACAAATTTGTTAGTTTTTATTCTTATTTGTGGTGAAAACATATTAAAAACTTCTATTTTTTTTTAAATTATAACTTGTGTCAGAAATACCTTATCATATTCTCGAATCTGAAAATAAATGTGAGTTGCATTTAGACACATAAGCCTTGTCAGTAACTGAAGCAAAATAATTCTGTTTCTGCCTTAAACCTTCAATCACTAAAACTTTACCATAGAGCACATATGGTGGAATAATGATGTGCTATTTGCTGCTATTTTCTAGTGTTCACTAATTTAAATATAATTTTAAGCCTAAGAAGGATGACATAGCTCTGAATGGGTATAATCTCATATAGCATAGGGAGACAGAGCTCCCCAGAAACACTCTCCAAAATATCAAGATTAGGGCACAGATAGGGATCATAAGTGAATAAGATACAACTGTAAAATTTCCTACAAATTCCTAAATTTCAAGGAAACAACAGCATTCCTTCCCTTTTTTCCAAACTTAAGAAGAATCTTTCTCAGTCATATTATTCAAAACAAATGTAATGTTGGCCACATAGGTAATTTTAAATTTCAAGAATATAAATCAATAAGGTTAAAAGAAAATGGTGAAAATTATTTGCATATGCTTTATTTAACTCAATAAACACAAATATTATTTCAATATATGGTCAATATAGGAATTATCGATCACATCATTTAATATTAAAATTTTGTGATTGTATGTTTTACACTTATGCTACATGTCAATTTGTACTAGTCACATTTCGATTCCCCATGGCCAAATGTAGTTAGTGAGTACTACTTTGTAATGAGCAGGTTTCAGTATTTTTTTAATGTTTCCATTATATCCAAGATTTCAGTGAGTGTTGAAGAGAGTATAAAATAATCATTATGGTATGGTATTTGTCTTTCAGGGTTTTTTTTATTGCAAGTAATAGAATCCCTCAGTAGTTTACAACAGGTAATTCATTATGCTATAGTATTATCTCAGTAATGCAAGGGCAAAAATTTTAGTGGATCCTCAGGAAAGACCTTGGGAAGCTTCCCTACTCCATACTCTTTTCCTATAGCTAAAGGTAGTGAGAGCAGACTGCAGGAAAGAAATAATCTCTTGAAGAATGGTTAGAATTTAGATAAGTGGAGAAAATGATAGAGGTGGGCAACCAAGAAAGCATAGCATATAGAGACAATCAAAAAGATTGGTTGGTTACAGACCAATATCATTAATGAACATAGATGAAAAAATCCTAAATAAAATACTAGCCATGCGCATTCAAAACCATATTGAGAAAATTGTACACCATGACCAAGTTGGTTTCATCCCAGGAAAGCAAGGCTGGTTCAACCTACGCAAAACAATACATGTTATCCACCACATAAACCGAACTAAAAACAAAAATCACATGATCATTTCAATAGATGCGGAAAAAGCATTTGACAAAATTCAACACCCATTCATGCTAAGAACTCTACAGAAAATTGGAATAGAAGGAATGTACCTCAACATCATCAAGTCAATATATAAGAAACCCAAAGCCAACACCATATTGAACGGGGAAAAATTGCCAGAATTCCCCTTAAAATCAGGAACAAGACAAGGATGCCCACTATCACCACTCCTTTTCAACATAGTCCTTGAAACTCTTGCCAGAGCAATAAGACAGGAGAAGGATATCAAAGGAATTCAAATAGGAAAAGAAGAACTAAAATTATCTTTATTTGCAGATGATATGATTCTATAT
>PVJS01046712.1:0-15715 GCA_004027185.1 Glis glis
CTAGGAATTGAACTCAGGGGTGTTCTACCTCCAAGCTACACCCCCAGCCCTTTTTCTTTTTCCTTCCTTCCTTCCTTCCTTCCTTCCTTCCCTCCTTCCTTCCTTCCATCCATCATTCTTGTGCTAGGAATTGAACTCAGGGGTGTTCTACCTCCAAGCTACACCCCCCAGCCCTTTTTCTTTTTCCTTCCTTCCTTCCTTCCTTCCTTCTTTCCTTCTTTCCTTCCTTCCATATTTCTTGTGCTAGGAATTGAACTCAGGGGTGTTCTACCTCCAAGCTACACCCCCAGCCCTTTCTACTTTCTTATTTGGAAACAGGGTCTCACTAAGTTGCTGAGAGCCTCACTAAGTTGCTGAGGCTGGTTTCGAACCTGTGATCCTCCTCTCCCAGCCTCCCAAGTACTGGGATTACAGGCATGCACCACCACACCTGGTTTTATTTTTCAGTTTGAAAAAGGATCTCACTAAGTTGTTGAGGCTGGCCTTGAACCTGCCATCCTCCTGTCTCAGCCTCCCAAGTACTGGTATGACAGCCTTGTGCCACTGCGCCCAGTTTATTTCCCCCTTTTTAATATAAGATTCTTACCTTTGAACTCTAGAGGCTGAGAAAGATGCCCTATCTCAGGAGAATACAATTCTGAGGCTCACCCTGTCCTGCTCAGCATGAAGGCTGCAACTGAGCAGTCTTCCCTAACCCTTTGGGGAAAAAGAAGAAGAAGAAGAAGGAGAAGGAGAAGGAGAAGGAGAAGGAGAAGAAGAAGAAGAAGAAGAAGAAGAAGAAGAAGAAGAAGAAGAAGAAGGAAGAAGAAGAAGAAGAAGAAGAAGAAGAAGAAGAAGAAGACGACGACGACAGAAGAAGGCGGCAAAGGAACATGTTTCTTTCCTTCTCCCTTCTCATTCTGCCCTACTGACCTTTTGCTTAGCTTTTTTGCTAATGCCATTTTCACCCCTGGTTGGGCTTTCTCGACAGTAAAGAAGACTTCTTTATGAAGCCAAAGTGATAAACTGGGGTCATGCATTCATTCACATTGAAGGAAGCACTTCATCAGCTGCTACCTCAATATCAAATGCCTCTGATCTAATCAGGAAAAACAGCAAAAGTCTGCAAGTGCCCTTGTTAATCCTGTCCCTTCTACCTCACCAGGTTTTGAAAAATGCACTTTAATTAGCAGAATAAAAGAACTTAATCTTTCTCTGTATGATTCACACAAGTAAAAAATAAATTGCCTGGGGGCTACTAAACAAATGCAGGGCTGGGAGAGCTTGAGGCTCTACTAGCCATGACTACAGGGAAGGAACCAAATACTAGGCTTTCTAAGTGCCTCATAAAAACCATGTCAAGACTCTCCCCTCTCCATAAATGTTTCCCACACCCTTAGCACAAAGAACAATGTTTAGGACAAAAGGTATTTTAATGATGTATATAGTCCTTCTATTTCAGCTTGTAGGTTTTGTAACCTGCAATGGGGCCTTTAGCAAAGTAGATGCTGTGGTGTGGGCTTTAATAAAATTGTGAAAGGCAAGACACAGCTTTTCCTAACAACTGTGTTTTTTAAACAAATAAATTCCCACCTTAAAAGGTGATTGCAACAATGAAGAAAAACTATAATTTTGTGCCTTTTCTTTTTAACTCTAGCCATCTCTCCCATTTTATATATTCATAAAATGTATATGGAGCTAATTTTGAATTTGCCCTTTCTGACTGTGTCACAGTCATAATATCGTCATGTTCTGAAGGCATAATTAAAGATTTACCTAGATTTATGAGACCTTATCATTATCAACAGGGTTAAGAAATACCAGGGAGACACATGGTTGGAAAATTTTACTCAGCAGTTTCT
The DNA here is from genome assembly GCA_004027185.1 of Glis glis. Classification (NCBI taxonomy): domain Eukaryota; kingdom Metazoa; phylum Chordata; class Mammalia; order Rodentia; family Gliridae; genus Glis; species Glis glis. The sequence continues at coordinate 1,842 of PVJS01046712.1, forward strand.
TAAGCAATGAGAGTCCTGGTATTACTTTAGTACTCAAAAAAAAAAAAAAAAAGAGAGAGAGAAAAAGAAAAAGAAAACTGTCGGCACTAATATATGGCTCTTTGTTAGAAAGGGAACACCAAAGACACTTTAGTCAACAAAACCTCTGTGCCTACCTTCCTCTTCCTTTCGGGAGATGGAAACACACCTTAAGTCCTTTTTTACAAGCGATGAAACCACATGACTTTAAAACAACAGGACTTGCCTTTCCATGAACCCTTCTCAGCCCTCTGGAGCCCATCAATTCAGGAAGGAAAACCTCCAACCACACCTGGTTCCCAACCTGCTGTCTTTCTGCGGCCTTCCCATTTTAGAGCCAGGTGATTTTAGAGAACACTGGTCTCAATTTCTGGCAATTTCAGCACAGAGTTTTTCTTGCTGTATTTGCCTAATATTTCATTTTCCCATTCTCAGGGCAGTCTCTTCTCAGAGCAAGACAAGCCACAGAATGTTATTTCTCATGCAAGATATTTTTTCACAAAGTAAATGAGCAAGCAGGGGCCCTGTGGCATGGCACCCTCTCCTCAGCTTGGTAAAGAAAAAGCATGTGTTGATTAGGTTGTCATTATGACAACAGCTACACGAGAGGAAGCTAGAATTTTTCATCCTCTACTAGCCTCTGTAGACAGCATGCCCTTCTTCCTAGTATCTACCTGTATTAATCAGGATTTTCCATAGAAGCAGAACCAATAGGATGAAGATGATCGGTTGATAGATAGATTGGTAGGTAATAGATGATAGGTAATAGATAATAGGTAATATGCGATAGATACATGAATAGGTAGGTAGATAGGTAGATTTATCTTAAGGGATTGGCTCAGATAATTGAGGAGGCTAGAAAGTTCAAAATCTGCAGAATAGCTAGCAGGTAGACACTCAGGGAAGGGTTAATGTAGGTCAAGTCCAAAGAGTTTGATGGCAAAATTCCTTCTTCCTTGGGGAAGATCTTTTCTTAAAGCCTTCTGCTGATTGTATCAGGCCCAGTCACATTATAGACGGCTATCTGCTTAACTCAAAGTCTGATTTAAATGTTAATCTCATCTTAAAAAACACATTCGCAGCAGCAGCCAGGTGTGTTTGAACACATACCCGGGTATCATGGCCTAGTCAAGTTAATGCATAGAATTACCCATCACACTACTATTTTAGAGCCCATCAGTTTTGCATCACTCATCCTCTATGAATTAGATTCTTACACATGCAGTATTCATGTAAAGGAGAAACTGACCTTTCATGATCACACCTGACACATGGAGGCCCTGACAGAGTTTGGGATAAAGCAGTGCGGAGACTTCCATCGGTAAAGGAAGGACATTCTGAGAGAAAGTTGAGGCGTGTCAGGCACTGTTCCCAGAGCCAGCATCTCCTCTCCTTTTGAGGACTTCTGTGTGCCTCGAAGGACGAAGTCCTTGAGTGGGTGTGAGGGTCAGAGTCAGCCCTCAGACCCTTCCTAGGAATTGGATATTTCACCATGGGCTGTGGGGTTTTGTGTGACCTATAATTAAGAAATGTTGCACGCACATTTACAAGAAGAAGCAATGGAGAAGCACCTTCCACCACGCCTGGGGAAGACTTAATTTGAACATAGTCAGGAGGAAATTGAATAGGAGCTCCCTGGACTTGAATCTGGCCCACAATCCCGTGCACTCCCTGTGTTGGCTGGAGACACAGCCTTGGTGCTGGGGTGATTATTTGAGAAGGTGTTTGCCCAGCTTGAACCCCACCTGACTCTCAAGGCCTTAGGAAAAGGCAGTTCCATAGATCCTGGATAGAACTCTGGGCAGAGACTGATGGAGCTCGTATTGGGGATATGACCGAGTCCCTCTCCCACACTCAATGCATAATAAAAGAGACTTTATTTAGATCATGAGGCTCTCAAGGGCCCATTAATCCATATGGTGTCACCATGGTCTGCAGTGGTAGTAATGACAGACCCAGAACTCAATCGCAGTGGAGGTGCAGTAGGGACTGGAGCCCTGGGGACCCTGTCTTCCCTTTGGAGCCCAGCATGTTGCTGTCCCTTGCCTGGCAAGGACAGAAGATTTCTGCTAATTAGTCAGTACCAAGCCTGCACAACGAGGGAGCCATTTTTCACTTGCTGGAACTAATTAAAAAACAGGATAAGGTTACTTGGTGTGGTTTGGATAAATGTCCCAGAAAGACCCATGTGCTATAAGCTTGGTGCCCAGCCCAGCACTATTGGGAGGTGGTAGAGAGTTTGAGAGGAGACATCTAGTAGGAGGAAGTTCAGTCATCATGGAGAGGGCCTGAAAGGGGACTGTGGGACTCTGGTCTCTTCCTCCTCTCTTTTTTTGGTCCCTTGACACCATGAAGTAAGGTTTTTCTCCAACACATACCCCAACCATGATGTACTGCCTCACTGTAGGCCCAAAAGCAACAGACCAACTGATCATGGGCTGAAACCTCTGAAACCGTGATCCAAAATAAGCCTCTTCCCTTTTTAAGTCGATTTATCTCAAGTACATGTTACAGTAAAGGAAAGCTGACTGACACTCAGTTTAAAGTGTCCCCTGGCCTGCGGCTGAGTCCCCACATCTCCACGTCCTTTCCTCACCGAGTGTTTCCTGGCAGTCAAGGGGAAGGGGCACAGCAACAAAACACAAGTTCTGCAGGAGCAGGCAGGTACCCACACGTACACATGTGCTCTCTGCTTAGCATGGCACTTCCTCTGGGGACCTGATGTCAGTCTAGCTCCTTAGTGTCCAACTGGCTCCCTGTCCTCTCACCCCATGTCACTGGAAGGACTCTTTCTCTCTCTCTCTCTCTCTCTCTCTCTCTCTCTCTCTCTCTCTCTCTCTCTTTCCTATGACCCAGCTACAGATCCCAGCCACTGCAGGGGCGTTTTAAAAGAAAACTCAAAGGTGCAGGTTTCCAGCACAAATAACATGATCCAGTAAAATTAGTAGGGCCTAAAACACAATCCACCCTACTGCCCTTTACCAGTGGCCATACCAATTTGCTCCCCTCCCACCCCCCACACTTGGTACAGAAAGGGCCTCGAAGCCACTACATGATGGGCGGGTTTCTCCCTTGTAATTACTCTAAATCATGACACTGTCTATTATAAATGGCCACTGCATGTGGGAGATAAACCAGGACAAGACGAGAGAACCTAACACAGTGCTGCTCCACTTGGTTCTTTAAAAACTGATAAGTGGCTCTAAATCTCTCCTATCCAGGTTAGTTAAAACCTCAGTATCAAACTAGAGAGCCACACAGCTCACCATGTCACCTCTCCTCCTAATGAGCTCAGGGAATGAACAACTTGAGTTTCTACTTAGTACTCCACCAAGCGGGTCATTATAGGCCTTCTGTGGAAATTAGCAGCTGAGTTGACAAGACGGTGACATAGCTCAACTTATTTTTTAAATTGCTTACCTTTATCAGTCTATTGAGCAAGCTGTGGTAGTATATATAGAATTATACGCCAGCCCCAATGGGAACCTCTGCACAGGGGGAATGACCAGATAAAGCGACAGGCCCAAGTGGCAGGAAAATGGCCTGACCACGGTTATCATCAAAGCCACAGAAATTCTGTCAAAGCATACAGCTCTTGCTTTCAATATCTCTCACGTACAAGAGAAGGAACATCTGTGGCAGGACTAGCAATATGTTTTAGCAACATTTTTTGGGAACAGAATTAACATTAACAGGAAGACAGGTTTATGTTTCTCTGTATTTTCACTTATTAACACAACAATCACAAGGTGATTAGCAATTCTGAGCTATGTTGGGTTGTGGGTTTCCATGTGTAGCATTGAGACGGAGCATAAACATCCTCATTTCTTCGTTCAGAATTTGGGCTTGGGTAAATTTCAGGAAAGTTAAGTAGCTTCGAAAAGCTTGGATATTTTTCTGTCTGTGTTTAGACTTGAGGAAATGCGTACCAGAGAAAACAGAAATGTCATGATGCCAGTGTGTGGGGCCTTCACCAGTATTTGCTAAATGCCTACTATAATGGTTCTGTAGAGAGAAGGTGTGAGGATTGGGTTTTACTGTCCAGGATAAGGAGTCAAGGAGTCTCATTCCATCCATCCATCCTTCCATCCATCCATCCATCCATCCATCCATCCATCCATCCATCTTCCCACACTGGCTTAGCAATTCTTCAGTGATAGGTACTCTGTGAAACACAGCCAAACCCTGTGTTACAGCAATAACCAGACATCAAACCTACCTAAAGGAGTTCACAGAGAGGTAAGGAAGACAAACAGATTCATATGTAATTACAGCACACATCACAAGGATGAAGTGCTTTGCAAATCTAATGTATTTTTAGGGAGGTTCAAGGAAGCAGAGGCCAATTCTGGCATTGATCCACATGTAGATCTCCCAGCTCTCCAAGAATCTTGACCATCTTGTCTTATTGGGCTGGTGTGAAGATTGAAAGTCCTTGGAACAGCGAGTAGTCATGGAGAAGCTCAATAAACGGTAGCCATCTTCACCATCCCTACCATCATCATCTTCATCATTATTGTCTTCCTCCGCAGGCTGGGTTCTCTGTTTTCCCTCCACATCTATTCTTCTCTAGAACCTTCTCCACCCTGTTATGCACCCCAGGAAGCAGACTTGTATGGACTTAATCCATAGGCTCCCTTGTTCTCTGACTTCCAATTGGGAATGGCCAGTGTGATGCCTGTTTCACAAGAGAAGGAAGTCGGAGGGAAGTCAGTATTTATTCTCCTGGACTACAAGTGGACAATAGCTTCATTCTGCTGAAAGCCACAAGCTCCCATCACACTTTATCTGGGTTTCAGTGATTACTCCTTCTCTAGAACATCGGACCACAGGGTGGTAATGACTTTCCTCCATTGCCAGCCGCGGTGCTTGATCAGCTCTTGCTGTTTTCTCTTGAGCCTTCTTACACCTGTCCTTAAGCTCTGCAATTATTCTTTGCAGTGCCCTAGATTTCTTGCCAGGGTCCTGACTCTCTAACCATCATGCTCATCACCATCATCCTCTTCATCCTTCATGTTCCTTTGTTTTACGTAATGTTTTATTGTCTCATGTGTGAGATATTAAATTTATTTCAACAGCTAGCCAGGTAGAGTAACCATGTTCCACTCTATAGCTCACTGGCTACCACAACTAAAAGCTACACAAAACACACATGGAAGCTTCCAAAAACTCTGTCAAGCTCTGCAAAGTGGGTAATGACAGGGAACTAAATAGGAAAGCCAAAAATAGAGTTCCCTGGGGTTTTTATTGCCTTTTTAATTATATATATTCTTATAAGAGAGTGGCAGAGGGAGAAGAGACAAAAGGCATACAGAAGTGAAGGTCATGTAGAGTGGAACGATTTTGCATTACTATAAGAAAATACCCAAGGCTGGGTACATTACAAAGAAAAGAGGTTTATTTTGTTTCAAAGTTCTGGCATTCCAAGGCTGAGGAGCCACATCTTGTGATGGCTTTCTTGATGCTAGAGATCCAAAGTAGAACAGGACATCACATGGCAAAAGACAGGAACATGTGTGTGTGTGTCTATATCCTTTGGTCTGTCTCTTCTTATAAAGTCACCAGTCTTAAATCATGGGGCTGCCACCCTGATAAACTTATCTAATTCTAATTTGCTCCCAAAGGCCCCACCTTTTTGTTGAATTACAATTTTACATAATAGTAGTACTATTATAGTATATTATATTATAGTATAGTATAGTATATATAGTATAGTATTTTGTATAGTACTAATAGTAGTATATTTGTACCTGCACATAGCATAATTTGGTTTATTTCCTTCCCTGTACCTCCCTTTTTTCTCCCCTTCTCCCTCCCCCTCTCACGCTCACTACTCTACTACTCTTTATTATAATTTTCACAAGGCCCCTCTTCTTTCTTTTTCTCTCTTTAGCTTCCACACAAGAGAGAAAACATGCAGCCCTTGACTGTCTGACGTCCGCTTATGTCACTTAGTATGACGTTCTCCAGTTTCATCCATTTTCTGGCAAATGACAAAATTTCGTTCTTCTTTATGGCCGAGTAAAATTCCATTGTGTATATATACACCATGTTTTCTTTATCCATTCATTTGTTGATAGATACCTACGCTCGTTCCATAACTTGGCTAGTGTGGTTTGTGCTGCTAGAAACATGGGTATACATGTACCACTGTAGTACTGATTTTATATTTTGGGGTAAATACTGAGGAATGGTTTGATTGGTCCATATGGTGATTTCATTCCTGGTCTTTTGAGGAACCTCTGTACTGATTTCCCTAGTGGCTGTACTACGTGCTCCAACAGTGCATAAGTGTTCCTTTTCCCCCCACATCTTTATCAGCATATATTATTATTTATGTTCCTGAGGATTGCCATTGTAACTGCAGTGAGATGGAATCTCAGTAGAGTTCTGATTTGAATTTCTCTGATCGCTAAAGATGTTAAACATTTTCTCATGTATTTGTTGGCCAAGGCCCCACCTTTAAACACTACAGTAGGATTAAGTCTCTATCCTCTTAGTATCTCACAATAGAAGGTGGGTGCTCAGTGGTGAAGGGCCTGCTTAGCACACATGAGGCTCTGGGTTCAATCCCCAGCACCAAAAATAAGTAAACAAATAAATAAATAAATAGAAAAAAGAAAAAAATCCCTTAATTGCATAATGGGTATTAAGTTTCAATACATGAACCCTTGAGGGGCACACTTAAACCATATCTAAACCATAGCACGCAACTCCAGGCCAAGGTACAACAAGAGTTGCCAGTAGCCACCAAAAACTGGAAGAGAAAAAGAACGAATACTCCCTTAGAGTTCTTGAGGGAATACAGCCCTTCTGCCACCTTGATCTCAGACTTCTGACTTCCAAAAGAGTGAGCAAATACATTTTTCTAGTTTTAAGCTACCAAGTTTGTATAATTTGTCATGGCACCTGAGGAGACTAATACAATAGCTACCAATTATCGATGGCATTTTTATTATGATCGATTTGAGCCCTACCCAGTGCTGGAATTTATAGAGAGGAGCATGTCAAGAATGATACACAGGCCTGTTCTGTTGGGATTTCTAGAATACCCTATTACCTACCCCTAAGAGGATGGAATTTGTGGTTTTCCTCATTCTCTACTTCACTTTAATGGATGTAACATTTTTGGTGGCACAAAGTGAACCAACCTTGCTGGTCCCCAAATCCCAGTGGGCCAACAGGGCTGGCTTTGGGATACATGTAGAAGGAGATGTGCTTGCCCTACTGTTGGGAGCCAGCGAGGCCTCTCACAGTGCCACCAGTAGCAGCCTCTGGGGAAACACTGTGGCTTCAGCCTTTACTGACCTACCTTGTAGAGTCACACCATTTGAAGTTAGGGGATTCCAGAGGATAGTAGATGAGGGGTCAAGGTGGAGGAAACCTGGCAGTCATGCTGCAGGGGCAACTGGGGTGCATTGCCAGTACCTCAGGCAGACCAGGAGGCATCGTGTCCCCGAGGTAGGGACCTGATGCCCCTCTGGAGGCAGAGCTGGGGGGAAGGGGTGGCATCCACAGACAACTGGAGGAGGCCTGGAAGATTCAACCTAATAGTTCCTGTAATTGAGTCAGCTGGTGTCTGTCAGGCACTGAAACTTCAAATTCGATCTGGTCAGCATGGCCAGGTGCTGCCAAAGTGGTTTGAATCTGGATTTGGACTGCCTTGGGAGCTGTCTCCATCAATGAAACAAACCGTCTCTGTGGTTAGTGGATTGTGACAGCCGCCAGCCCTGCTCTGATGGGAAGAAGAGAAGGAAGCGAGCTCCTGGTGGGTCCCTGCAAGGCTCGGCGTGCACCTGAGCTATGCTTACCCCTGGGGCATCCCCGGTTGTCCCTTGGTTTTGCTGCACAGGCTGAAATACCAACCAGGATTCCAAAGTCTGCCCAGAAATGGGCATGAGCATGTTGAGGGGTTTGTGGCCTTGAGCAGGGCCTCAGTGGGGGACAAACTTGAGTTTAAATCTTGGTGGTCACTTTTACTTGTGGGCACGGCCTCTTTCTTCTTCCCTATGGTTTCCCAATCTGGAAAACATATATAATGATACTTTACCCAGCAGCCTAGTGGCATACCATTCGAAGTAATTCTTGCAGGTCCTGGGCTGAGGATCTCACTGCTCTGGGGGGCTCCCGTGGCCATCATAACTAGTAGTTGTCATCCATTTAATTATACTCATTCAACACATAATTAGTAACCTCCTCTCTTGGCTTAGGCATTAGGGCAAGTGCTATAACAAGAGAGATGTCGTATTTGCCCTCAGAGAGCTTATGTTCTCATGGAAGAGAACAGATATCAAACAACAAATCAATATTTATGAAGGTTATTTAAGAATCCGTTGCACCTATAACACCTAGGAAGAAAACGGGACAAAGTGACGGGGTATCAAAGGGAGATACATGCCTCTACAGTTGGTACCTGGCATCAATCCACATGGATCGCCATGGCGGGAGGTCTCCTAGGGATGTTACATGCAGCAGCCTCACAGTGGTCTGGGAAGCTTTTTCAAGAGATGAATAAAGATCAGGGGGATGAGAAATTTCCTGTGATGGGAGTGACATTGGCCAGTGCACTGCTGGGCAGAGTGACTGAGGACGGTGGGGCCAGACATGCAGGCAGGGCTGGGTGAATGGTCTCAGAGGTGTAGGAGGAGGCCTGACTTTGATTGTAAATGCAGCCAGAATTCACTGCAGAGCCGCAAGCAGGCATGTCACGGTCTGATTTGTGCTCTGAAAGCCACACCACATCACTGATACGAACACTGCCATCTCTCCAGCTCCTGGAAGCCCAGAAGGGCTCAGTGCCTCCCACTCTTCCCAAACCCAACTCATTTTTAGAAATGTTTAAATTGAGGCATAGCACGCCCACAGCAATCCATCATGTGAACACACTGTGGTCCATTTATCCATTCTCCAAATGACGGACATTTGGAATGGTCCCAGTTTGGGGCAATTATACATGGTACTGCTGGTGGAAGTCTTTTGGTGGCACGAGCACACATTTCTGCGAGGTATATGCAAGAGAGTGGAATTGCCCGCAGCAGAGGGTATGCGGTGCAGATATCGCCAAATGATCTTCCAAAGTGGTTCTACTGATTCCCACATCTCCCAGCAGGGCATGAGAGCTCCCTGGGCTCCACATCCTCATCAGATCTTGCTACTTTCCGTCTGTCTTTCCACTTTGGGCCATTTTTCATGGTGGCATCTCATGGTGGCATGCATTTTCATTTTACTGATGATTAACATAGTTAAGCAACTTCTCGTCTATTCACTGGCTTTTTGGATAGCCACTTCCGTAAAGTCTCTCTTTACATCTTTTTCTGGTTTTCATTGGGTTGTTTTTTTTTGTTTTTTTTTTCATACTTTTTTTTATTGGTGCATTGTAATTATACATTTAATAGGTGTTAGGCTATAAGAGTCATACATGCACACATTGCCCGATTTGCCCTCCCTCAAATCCCACCCCGTTCCCTCCCCGTTCCCTCTGGGCATTGGGTTGTTTTTTTATGGACTCGCTGGAGTTCTTTTCCAACTCTGTGTTCCAAAGTCACGTTTTAAAAATAGAAAGTTGATCACCAGTGCTGACAGGTGTGTGCTCTTCTCCTCTCCTAGCCTGCCTTTCACCTCCTTAGGTCTGTGGGGATCTGGAGAATTTGGGGAAATGGGTGCACTCAGTTCTCTCTCCTAGCCGGGCTTCTCACCACCAGGTCTTGCCTCAGTCTGTGTTACCTGCCTGGAGAACCATCTCTTGTCACCACCTGTGTGAACTGACTCAAGGTGCCCCTGATCCCTGGAGGCACAGAACTTTCCCCAAGGAACCAAGTTGCAGCCCCTCATGGTATTCCTCTTCCTTGTCCCTGAGTGAGTGTCCTGTCATCCTGCAGAGGAGCGGTCATCAACTGGGGCTGGGCTGTGTCTCCACCTTCCGAATTCTCAGACTGGAGCCTCCTGAGGGTTAGGTGCGAACTCAGACCCACATTTCTCAGGTCAGGCATGGCGGAGGGGAGTACTTACCAGCACCCCTGCTCTTGGCCCGACCACCTCCACTCACAGCTGTCCCCTTTGTGGCTAGAATCTTGGGCTCTCCTGCCCTTCCACACCTACCCAGGAACCCACCCAGGTCTCCTTTTTCCTCCATTAGGCCGTGTCCCCTTTTCTGGTGAACCTGGCAAGGAGAAACCTGGTCCTTGTGCTGGTCTCTGATACTTCGCCCTAATTCTGGCCATGTAGCTCGACCCCTGAGAATGGGTCCACAGAGAGAGAGGATGCAAAAGTGCCTCTAAAACCAATCATTCCACCTCATGAGTGCTTAAAAAAATCCCATGACAAATTTAGAGAATTGCTTTTAGCTTAAGTCGTACACGGGGGCATTTTTCTTCACAGTTTTGGTAACATTTATGCATATAACATTTAAGACTTGAAGACAGCTTCTCTCTCTCTCCTCTCTCCATTAAAATTGATCAAGACACAAAATCTTATCTTCCAAGGGGAAATCTGGGTGGAAGAATTCCAGGCTGAAAGTTGTTTATCTGAGAGGGAAGCTGATCTTATGTCTGTCTTTATCTGGGTCTCTTGGGACTGCCTTGTTACTTGCGATGATGCTGGGCTCATAGCCCAGTCCCTTAGTCCTCCAGACAAATGGCAGCCCAGGGGCCGTGGTGAGACCACCAGGCTCATCTCCACTCCAGCCTCCCCCTCACTTTCTCAGGGAAGCCCAGCTTGGGACCCACCTTGCTTTGGGTTTTGATTTGTTGCTGTGGCTCATAGGAGACTGGTCAGTCCAGGGGATGTCTCACTATAGATTAAAAATAAAAGCCAGATTGCATGCAGGGGGGATTTGGCTGTCAGAGAGATAGATTTCTATTTCTTCCCATAGGATTTGATTCCACCCTCTTTACTTCCTTCTCAAGCCCTCCCCAGCTACGCTCTTCTTCAGCACTTCGATGATCTCCCCAGACCCCTTCTGGTTCTTATCAGGTTCCATAGCCCCTCTGCAAGCACATCACCCCGCCTCAGCAAAATCCTGTGTCTCTTCCTCCTAAATCTCAAATTGTACATAAAATGATTTCCCTTTCATTTGTTCATTAGTTTATTCATTCAACAAACAGCTGGTAGAGATTATATAATTATAATTATATGTGTTTTTCATAGGGAAGAGAAACACATAAATAAAGAAGACAGACCAACAAATAACTAAGATAAACTCATAAAATGATAAAATCGATTGAACAAAACAGGTGTAATGGTTGATTTTGGATGTCAACTTGACTGGGCCACATGGTACACAGATATCCGGTCAAATTTTATTCTGAATGAGTCCATGAGGATGTTTCTGGATATGATTAACATTTAATTTGTAGGCTGAGTAAGGTAGATTCACCTCCTTAGTGTGGGAGGGTTCCTTCAACCACTTGAAGGCCTGAATAGAAACAGAAGGCAGACTTTCTCATGAGTAAGAGGGCACTCTTTCTACTGTACTGATTTTCCTGCATTTGAACTAAAACATCTTGGGTTTTGAGCCTGCCCACTTTTAGGCTGCAACTTACACTCTTAGTTGTTTTGGTCCAGGACTTTGGACTCAGATGGGAACTTACACCATGGACTCTCCTGGGTACGCAGCTTGCTGACTGCAAATCCTGGGATTTCTCAGCCTCTATAATCATGTGAGCTGATTCCTTATACTGTTCTCTGTTCCTCTGAGAACTCTGAGTGACACAAATGAATGTCATGGTAGAGGGTGACCAGGGTGGAAAGGATTCTTGAGCTGATCAGGAGAAAGGGCCAGCCGGTGAAAGCTCTTGGGGAGGGATATTTTAGGAACAAGGGAAGGCATGTGGAAAGACCCTGGGGTGGGAATGAATTTGGTGAGTTTAAGAAACAGATGGAAGTAAAATATTCACGAGTACCTTCCACCTACCATTTGATATCCAGAACTTCTTCCCCTGTGAGTGACCCTCATCTGCAGTGTATGAGGTATTATTAGTGAGATATAATTTTTTTATAATTTTTTATTGGTGCATTGAAATCATACATCTTGATGGGTTTCAGGGTGATAGAAGTATACATGCACATATCGGCTCACTTTTGCCGCAGGGCCTTTGCACCTGTCCTTGGGATATTCTTTCTCTAGACATCCATGGCTTCCTACTCACCTTCTTAAAGTCTTGGCTCAGATTTCATCTGTCTTTCAGCAAGTGAGGGTAAAGTTATTGAATATGAAAATTGCCTTATTAATAAAAGAAGAATGATGTCTTTTTCCTCATTCATCATGTCTTATTTAAATGTCAGTTGTGTATTTCACTACAGATTTGTATTAGTCCATTTTCTGTTACTATAACAAAATACACAAGCCTGGCTACTTTATAATGAAAAGAGTTTTATTTAGCTCTCAGTTCACAAAGCTGAAGGACATGATGCCAGCTTCTGCTTAGCTCTGATGGAAGCCCCATACTGGATGTCATAACAATGGCGGGGGCACTTGTGAGAGGGAGAGATCACATGGTGAGAGAGGAAACTGAGGCACTCAGGGAAGGGCCAGGAGAACTGTATCAGTTCTTTCCAAGGGCAGCGCCTCTATCAACCCACTTCCCTTGCACTAGACTTTACCTCTGAGAGGTCCACCACCTCTCAGCACATGCTGAGCACCAAGACTTCAACATATGAACCCTTGGGAGATAAACCACATCCAAGCCATAGCAAGTCCTCCTGAGCCAGTTTGCTTTGCTCTATTCTTTTGTACCCTGGAGATACTTCTGAAATACTATATAATTTATGGGTAGATTATGCATTTCATTTATTGTTTATCTTCCCACTAGAATATAAAAGGACAGGGATTTTCCCCAAGTTTTGTTCACTCTTGGAGTATGGTAGGCACTCAAGAATTCAACGTTCAGGGAAGAAACATTTGTTTGTGCATTTCTTGAGTAGGTGTGAATCTCATGTTTTGCATTCAGACTTGTGCGAAACTTAAGGTAACAACATATCCGAGTGTACACAGGAGATCTGTACCACTGCTAGTTACCATTACGTGAATGCTTGCGATGTACCAAGTATTCCACTAAGTCATTGCCTGGTGTTCCTCTAGAAATGTCCAAACCATCATATGATAGAAACTGTTATCTTCCCCATTTTACAGATGAGGAAATGGAGATAAAGAGAGAATAAACCACATATCTACCATCATTAAACTGACATTATATGTAGCCAAGATCCAATCCAAGAAGTTTGACTTAAACTCCTTCCTTCGATCTTGGCCCATCACCCTTCCAGGTGTACCATGATACTGAAGCATCCCAGAGTCTGGACAATGGACTGGATTTAACTCTGGGTCTGTCATCCCTGAGACTATGACACAAACAGCTCAGAGATCTTCATTAGTGGCCACCATGGCTCTGTGTTTGTGATAGTTAATCTAAGTTGTCAACTTGACCTGATCATGACACACCCAAGATTATGTGATTTTGGGTGTGTAACAGCAGATTAAAGAGAAAGCCCTGCCCTGAATGTAGGCAGCAGGATTCTGATAGGTGCGGACTTAGATAAAAAGGGAGAAGCGACTCGTGTGTGCGACTCGTTCCAAGGAAAGCAGATCTGCTCTCTCCTGAGATCGTCAGCCGCCGGCTCTGCCTTTCTCCGAAGAGCTCGATCTTCTCGGCCTCCTGTCCTTGGAACTGAAACTCCACCATCGTTTCTCTGAAGAAGCTTTCTGATCTTCACGTCTTGGACTGGGACTGAATTAGTGGTTGCTCCAATCCTAAGACTCCAGCTCTTAGACCGTTCGACCAGCTACTGGTTCCTCTGACCCTCCACGTGCAGTCAGAACCTGGGACTACATTGCTGCAAACTGTAAGCCATCTGATAAA